>JANTNU010000006.1:9369364-9379802 GCA_024752395.1 Erythroxylum havanense
TTGGTTTGGTAGTTGAAAGATTGAAGATTGTGAATATTGAGTTTTATGCAGGTGATGGTGTTTGGATTGAAGTTTGGTTTGTTGAATTTTCAAATGAGGTGCTGTCAAATTTTTGCAAAATTTGATAGAAACTTCGTTTAGGTTTTAGACCCTCTTAGAGCTTGAATTAGATTGGTAGGTCTTCTTGAAATTTGTATTACATGTTTAGAGCTTTCCAATGGTATCTAATTTGTTACTTTTGGACTTAGGATGAAGAAGTTATAAGGTTTGAAAAATTGCAGTTACTGTTCATAATGCTAATTTACTGTTTCATTGATCCTTATATGAGCAGGACCTTTGAGTGAGTTTTTACCTCTTTTAATGATAGAATTGACTTTTTCATCCTTCGTGAAAGTTGTGAAAAATCTTGTTATCTTTCCATTGAGGTATAATATACAATTTTTGGGATTTGGAATAAGAAGTTATGAGGATGGGAAGAATACAGTTACGGTTCATTTTGTTGTTCTTATGGTTGTGTGTTTATGATAGCTTTGATGATTAATGTTTGAAATTCGTGATTTTGATGAACTAATTAAGTTGAAATTTGAGAACTTGGTGAGTTGCACTTGGATTTGGAGGTGTTATGAAGTGTTTAGGCTTTAGAATGAGTGAATTTGTGAGGTGTGCAAGTGTTTATGATGTTAGGTTGAAGATTGAAGGCTTTGGAGAGGCATTGGGGGCTTTGGGGAGCCCCAATGTCCATTAAACGAACATGAAAGTCCATTTAAAGGATATTCTCAGGTGTAAAAACACCCCTTGGCCAATCAATGTCCGTTTAACGGACATTCTCGGGTCATTTGGCACCCTTCACTTGATTCATGTCCGTTTAACGGACATCTATGGGAAACATGATGATTTTTTTATATAGTTAGAGGCCGAATCTGATTTTTAGGTCTTCTTGAGAGTTGTATTTCTAGATGTCTTCTTTCTAATGGTCAAAATAACTCAATCTGATTTCTAAATCGAAAGTTATGGTGATCGCGCCAAGAGAGGTTCAATTTGATTTCGGATGTAAACATGGGTTACTCCTTTGGGCATAACTCCCTCATCCGACCTCCAATTGAAGTAATTCTTGTACCATTGGATTCAAAGGACATATATCTTTCTTTACATAAAAATTTGTAACCTTTGGAGTTAAATTGACGAATTTACAATTAAAGTAAGTGAGAGGTATATTAGGAGATCATATTTGGAGTATGAGCCCTTTTAGGCTTTTTAAGCATATCTTGAGTTGTATGACTCCATTTGAGGTGATTCTTGCTTCAAAACAAACTCGAGGCTTAAAGCTACAATTTGTATGAATAAGTCAACTTATAATTTTGGTGGTAAATTAGTGTGTGCTCACCACGATTGTAGAGTTACAACTAATGACCCTGCAAGGTAATAAGCACAAGGTTCATGATTTTGCAGGTTAACTTTCGGAAACAAGTTTTCTTTCGTGGTGAGGAATCCCTCCCTCGTGGGTTGCGCGCCCAAACATCATGTAGGACGTCAGACCTGTGATCCACGATGGAGGGGTTCAAACAAATAGCCCACGATGGTGGCACAACAGCCACAATTGTGACAGAAGCATTGGAGCCAACCAACGATCATGGCCTGCATCAGGTAGATGCACAGACAGTCAAAAACATCATGCTTTGAGAGAGTTTTTGGACCTTTCGGACCTTGGAAAAATCTTAGGGTTGCCCAAAACACAAAAGGTATATAAAGAATAAGATAATAAAAAAAAGTGGGAGCTTTTGCATTAGCCACCATTGAGAAACCCTAGAGAGAGTTCATCAAGAAATTGAGAAAGAGAAGAAGGAAAGGAAAAATTAAGAAGAAGTTGACGCAAAGTACTTCCCAAAATAGGGGATTTCTTAACATTACTGACTCCATCATCCATTTAGATCTTATTTTTGATATATTTTCAATTTTATTAATGTATAAAATTGGAATAATCGTTAATGATAGGAATGTGTAAATGTTAAGGATGTCTAAACTCACCTTTCAGTTGTTTATATATTTGATTTAACAAAAATATGATTGTTTTACGTTATTTGGATTCATTGTGATTGATTTTTGAGATTGCATAATTCGGTAATAGGCTAAAAGGGTGGATCAAATGAAAAATAATTAACTTGGGCTAACGAGAGTTAGGTGATTTAATAAGAATGAGAACTTAATCAAATCGGTAATTGTATAAAGAGAAATCTCACATGGGTTCCTTATAGTCTATTGGAAAACTTCAGATCTAATTAAGGTTTGGATAGATTGTTAATTGAGATATTGCAATTTTCTATAATCTAGGGTTAATGGTTACAACTTGAGAGAGAGTAATCAACCCTAGGATTTTCTAGGACCAATGATCCAAAAATTCATAACTGATTAGGTTAGTGTTAAAAATAGGCAAAAATTCCCCTTTCTCTCAATTGGTAGTTCTTTAGGTCGATTCTTAAATGTGTGCATTGCAATTGGTAATTTGTTAATATTTCATGATTGATTCTTGAATTGAATTACTTGATTAAATTGCATTCATGTTTTAGTTTCGTTACATTTTGAATATTGCACATTGTTTTGGCCTTAGATTTTAGGATTAGATTAACCCTGCTCATAGGATTAATGAAGTGAATCACACATTAATACAATTCTTAGAAAACGATATAAGAATGCACAAGAAGGGGGGTTGAATTGTGTATTCCCCTTTTTTTGAAAAATTCTTTCACAAATGTTTATTAGAAATAAGATTCTTTTACAAAACTTCCAATAGATTCTAATTAATCAAAACTTTGAAAAACTTTGTTTACGAACTAAGTAATGATAAAACTTGAATCTAAAAGAGAGATAGGGTAAGAGTAGTTGACACAGCGATTTATCCTAGTTCACCCCAAACCGTGGGCTACGTCCAATCCTCAGAGTTCTTTCTGAGATTTCACTATCTCTTCAACTTTTACAAGTATTCTTTACAAGCCTCTTTAGGTATCTACAATCAGAATTCTTTCACACTTAGTCTCTGCAGACTATCTGTACTTCTTCCTCACAGAAAAGTGTTTGAAACTTGTTACAGTAAAAATATAGCTCTCGGCTAATTTGCACAGTATGCTTTTTACGACCGCGTAGATGTAATTCAGCTAATTTTTCTCAACCACAATTTTAACTAACTTTGCAATCTTCGAATTCGACTTGTATTTGTAGCCTTCGTCTCCAACTGCTTCTTGATTCTTGTTTCTGGATTCTTGTTTCTTGAATCTTTAAAATAAACGGTTAATCAGTTGGGTTCTGTAACTAACCTGAACTGATTCTTGCGTCTGCTTTTCAATTCTTCTTTTGCGTCTGTTTTTCTCAATTCGCGTCTTTGTCTGTTTTTATTTTGTGTCTGCGTCTACGTCTATATTTCTGTTTTGCATCTGCGTCTGTTTTTTTTCTTGCATCTGCATCTGTCTTTCTCTTTTGCGTCTGCGTCTGTTTTTCTCTTTTGCGTCTGCGTCTACGTCTTATTGTGCGTCTGCGTCTGTGTTGCTTCGTCTGTATTGCTTCGTCTATATTGCTTCTTCTGCTTTTGTTTTTCTTTTATTTTTCTCTTAGTTATACATCAAAATTATATTTAAGTAAAGTCATTTTGACTTAACAATTCACACCTAAGGCACTATATGAATGATCTATACACTTGCAGATTATCGAGGTTAAATATTAAAACTTACACATATTGGAAATCGTGATCAGTAACATCAATGAAGACAAGATATTTATCAAGGGTGGGACAATAGCATCTATAACTCTTCTATCTCTAAGAATAATCAAGGAAAATGTTTTTCAAAGATTTGGGGTCTAATTTTGTGAACTGTAGATGAAAATCCTGAACAAAGTAGGTGTAACCAAATATTTGAGGTCTAATAGGAAACAATTATTTAGCAATAAAAATAACATTATAAAAGGTCCCATTATAAAGAGTAGATGAAGGTATACGATCTATGACAAAATAAGTTATCAACCCAAGAAATTTTAGGAACATTCCTCTGAAATAATATACCTATTACAATCTCAAAAATATCTTATTCTTTCCCAAGAAATTTTTGGAACATTTATTTGAAATATTCTTTAAGCCTCTTACAATCTCAAAAATATGTTATTCTTTCTCTCTGCTACACCATTCAGTGATAGTGTATCTAAATAAAATATTTGATGAAGGAAGCCATTCTTGGTCATATAGGATTGGAAAGGTACAGATAAGTATTCTTTAGCATTATCACTTTGTAATGTGTGAATTGTGACATTATGTTAGGTTGCAATCTTGATATAAAAATCACATAAATGAGAAAAAATTATAACTGTTTTTTATTGAATATGACCAAGTCACATAAGAATAATCATCTACAAAGGTAACAAAATACTTATATATCCAATTTAAGATACGACTGGATAAGGACCCCAAACATTTGAATGGATCAATCCAAAAGGAGAACTAAATTTTTTATTCACTCGAGGACTCAAGCTTTGAGAATGATGTTTTGCAAAGTGACATAATTTTTAATCTAAAGAAGACAAGTTATGGTATTGAGGACACAATTTTTTGAGTAGAGGAAGAGAAGGACTCACTGCTTAATAATTATCTTAAAGGGAGTTATAACCCCTAAACAAGCATTAGACTTATATGTCAAGGATGTAAAGAATTCCATATTCATATCCTTTACTAATAATTTGTTTTATCATAAGATCCTAAAAGAGATAATAGTTAGGAAAGAAAAAGATACAATAATTAAGTTTACAAGTAATTTTGCTAATAGAAATTAAATTAAAAGATAAATAAGGAAAACTTAAGATAGATGACAAAGGCATTAATAGAGTTGGCTTGACAGTGCAAAACCTAAGAACATGAGAGTTCATTGGCTAAAGTAATAGGAGAATTACATATATGAGACTTAAACATATAGAAGAGGCTAGAATTACCTGTCATATGATTCACGGCACTAAAATCAATGTCCCATTTAGAAGATGTAATGAAACATGTATTTGGCTTACCTGAGTCAGCAATAGTAGTGACAAGGACTTCAATGATTATTGGTATTAAGAAAACTTGCAAATTCGTTGTAGAAATTAAAACAAACTTTTAGATGTATCGGTACTAGATGCAATGTTAGTTAGCTGATTTCTTTAATTCTTATTCTACAACTTTCTGTAATCATGTTTCTTATGTCCTAGCTTATATCAGTAATGACACAATCCCTCTTGAATATTATCCCTCATTACCAAAGGTGCACAATCTCCCTGCTTTGCTATTGTGATTGATATAAGCACTATCATTTTGAACATATGGAGTTTTTTTGTATGCAAAGGACTCTACTAAATATGTCCTTCAAAAGTAATTTTTGAACTACAAAGGATTTGAGACTTTGCAATTTTAAATTCAGAGGGAAGACCAACTAAGAAACTTATAACAGCCACCTTCTCTCACTAAGGTTGTTTTTATTTAATGTATAGACTGAAAGGCAAAAACATGGTTAGCTCTTCATAAGTTTTCCTTAAATCTATTAAATAACTTGTGAGGGATTTTGTCTATTTTTTTTCATGATAAAATGCTTGAAGAAGCACATAATTGTGAGAAATATTCTCCTTTCTAGAGTTTAAGAAATCCAAATTTCCCATTAGTTAATAAGTTCACAATGATTAATTAAACCTATATGTTAGTATCAATGAATTTTCATATCTATAGGAATAAATGAGGATCATATTTCAACCATTTCTATTTCTTATCATCTTTAGGTGGATCATCAGTTAAGTGATCACCTTTATCGATGCTTCACAAGCATAGTTGTATTATCATCCTCCACTCTAAATAATTAGATCTTTTCAACTTGTGTTTGGTGATCCTAGACATCACCATAATTAAATCAAAAAGAATTATTGGATTAATATCGGCCATATTCAAAATAAAGTGGATAAGAACCTAATGTCTACTACTCAATTAAATGAATCACTGAAAAATGAGGCCACATTTGAATTAGTTAAGAATTGAACCCTACAATTGGACAAATTATAATGAATCTAACCACAAAGATGGATTGTAGGGAGCCAAGTAAGCCAATCAATGGTGATTGGAGAAGTTAATGATGACAAAAATAGCTACAAATGTCGGTGCATAAAGGATAAGTGGACAACTTCGAACGAAGGGTAAGGCTCACAAATGATCATTTCGATGGTTAGATTATTGGGACTAGTTGAACTGATAGAGATGTTCCTTCTTATGCTAGTGGTAGTGAAAAATGATCACTCTAGAAAGGTGACCTAAAACTTACATAAATTCTACTCCTTAGGTAAAAAGTTAAAACCTAAGAAAATAGAAATTTTCTTGGTAAACCTACAAAAATGCCAAAAGCTTTGATACCATGTAAAAGAAAGAAGTGTTTTACTTCATGTATATCATTGATACAAGTAGATTATATATATATATATATATAGGAAATTTTTTATTCTAATTAATCCCTATGATAACTTACCTAATATATTCATTAACACTTATGATATTTACTTTCAAGACTTTTTCACAAGAAAGCTATATTGGTTTCATCAAACATCTCGACCTCATCACCCATACTCAACAATATCATTTTCCCTTTGATATAATCTCTTCCTTCCCTTCTACTTCTAAATTTTTTGATATATTTTTATTTCCTTCTAACATTACTGCTAACCCTTGTTAAATAAGAACCATTCTCATCTTCACCTTCTATAAGGTGAATTTATTTGATTTATTATCAAACTTGTATAAAGATATCTTAATAGCAAACCTTAGCTTTATAGCAACTTTTATGTAAATGAAAGTAATATATAAGGAATCAAATAACACAATAATTTATCTAGTTTGGCCAATTGATATGACCTACGTCCCTAAGTAAGGAGATTAATTATTTTATTACAGTGAGAAAGATAATAGAAGGAAAATTATGACCAAAACTACCACACCTTATACAATCCATAACAAGTTATTTATAGAGTTACATGGAAGAAGTCTAGGTATAATAAGACTTTATTTTTGTAGGTGTTTAAGGTAAGTTATATTCAATTTCACTAGAATTCCAAGGTTGATGAAACTTTATTTTCAAAAATGCTTAAGATTACTGAACTTATATTTTATCTGAAGCCTAAAGACACTAAGATTCTATTTCACTAAAATTCAAGGCATATCTCACAAAACCATTTGATTTATCTTAACCTCGTGCTACATAAAAAATGACAAAAGATATGGTGCATTCAATTGCACTAATCAAACAGTATATTACAAGCTTAATTATACTCAATAAGAGGTTAGAATCAATCTTGGATTAGCGGTCATAAATTTGGAAAGACGATTAGTTTCATGTGTATACATAAGAAACTGTGATGTTTTGGGTCAGTAACTTAACCATTTAGGAATGTTGTTTTATGTAAGAAATGAAGCAATTGTGAGACTTATAGTTTGTTATAAATGGGTATACATAAGAAACTGTGATGTTTGGGGCTAGCAACTTAACCATTTAGGAATCTTGTTTTATGTAATAAATGAAGCAATTATGAGAGTTATAGTTTGTTATAAATAAAAGTTGTGTCCCATGGATGTCATAGTAATCATCCTAAAACTTTGGAATTGGCTTATTAAAATGTGTTATCCTTAATGTTATAGGTGTTTCTGATGATTGGTGTAACATGGGAATAAATTTGAAGTGTTATTAAAGATAAAACCTTTACATTCTTAGTTATTTTGGACTGTATTATTTATTTTTATTTTTGTCTTTAATTTAAATTTTTTATTATCTTTTTTAGAGGTGGAACAAAAGCTAAGAAAAATAAATAAAAATTGATTGGAAAAGTGGCATTCATATATCACAAAACAAGTGAGAAAGATCTATGAACTCAAAAGCAACTTAAAGCTACTATTGAGTTTTAACCTTGACATGTTTTCTTTCTAATCCTTGTCATATTATCACTTGTTGTGAAACCATACAAACTATTGTTTTATTTTCTTTTTCTTCTGATAATTATGTTTATATTTTTTTCAATAAATTAGTAAAAATTGGCTTTGCTTTAGGTTTCAAGAACTTTAACTAAAACCTTGATTTTTCTTAAACTAGGAATTTCGAATTGAGTCCTCAAGGACTCAATATTTAAAAAAAAGTTAATTACGTCACACCTTAATGTTTTTAAAATGGTACTAGTAGCATCCATATGAGTCATAAATTTAACATATGTCATGTCATAACTGAAGTGAATCACACGTTAATACAATACTTAGGAAACGATATAAGAATGCACGAGAAGGGGGGGTTGAATTGTGTATTCACCTTTTTGAAAAATATTTCAAAACTGTTTGTTAGAAATAAAATTCTTTATAGAACTTTCGATAGATTCTAATTTATCAAAACTTTTGAAAATATATCTACGAACTAAGTAATAATAACACTTGAATCTAAAATATAGAGATAGAGAGTGAGAGTAGTTGACACGGAGATTTATCCTGGTTCACCCCAAACCGTGGGCTACGTCCAGTCCTCAGAGTTCCTTCTGAGATTTCACTATCTCTTCAACGTTACAAGTATTCTTTTCGAGCCTCTTCAGGTCTCTACAATCAGTATTCTTTTACACTTAGCCTCTGCAGGCTATCTGTATTACTTTCTCACAGAAAAGTGTATGAACACTTGTTACGGTAAAATAGCTCTCAACTAATTTTCTCTTTACGATCACGTAGATGTAATTCATCTAATTTTTAACTCGTCTAGCTTTGCTAACTTTTTCTCACGTTGTCTAACTTTGCAATCTTCGACTTCGACTTGTATTTATAGCCTTCGTCTCCAACTGCTTCTTGATTCTTGTTTCTTAAATCTTTAAAGAAACGGTTATTCAGTTGAGTTCTGTAACTAACCCAAACTGACTCTTGCTTCTGCTTCATAATTCTTCTTCAGCGTCTATTTTTCTATTCACGTCTTCGTCTATTTTTTTCTTACCGTCTGCGTCTGCTTTACATTTTGCGTCTGCATCTGCTTTATACTTTGCGTCTACGTCTGCTTTAATTAGCGTCTGCGTCTGCTTTACTTAGCGTCTGCGTCTGCGTTGCTTCATCTGTGTGACTTCGTCTGTTTTGACTTCTTCTTCTGCAAGACTTCTTCGTCTGTATGACTTCATCTGTATCTTCTTCGTCTGTGTTTTCTTCGTCTATATGACTTTGTCTGTCTGACTTATTCTGTTTTGACTTCGTCTGTCTGACTTCTTCGTCTGTATGGCTTCTTCGTCTGTTTCATTTTTCTTTTTATTTGTTCTCTTTGTTATACATCAAAATCATTTCTAAGTAAAGTCATTTGGGCTTAACAATCTCCCCCTTTTTGATGATAACAAATTATATACAAAAGAAAACAAAATACAATGTTTAAAAAGAAAAGAACAAAACTTATCTTCAGAACTTCTTTTTTAACTTCTTCCTTTCTTTTTGTTGTCTGCTTCAGTCACACCTTATTCTTTCTCTTCTGAACATTCTCTTCTCCTCCTCTGCTCATTCTCTTCTTTTATGCTCTTCTCCCCTTGTTCATTCTCTTCTTTTCTGCTCTTCTCCCCCTATTTGTTATAATAAAAAATGATTAACGATGATGGCTCTTCAGCAGTTCTGTCATCATCTTCTTCAGGGCATTCATTGTCTCCTTGATCTCGTTGACTTCACCACGTAGTCTGCTAAGTTCATCTGCTGGGTCAATCGATGAGGAGGATTGAGGAACATCTGCTGAGGGAGCAGTGAACAGAATTGTAGTAGTATAAGCATCAGAGGTCAGAATGTACTCTTCATTGATCTCAATAGTTGGTGGACGAATAAACCTATCAGCTTCAGGAAGATCTAAGTCAAATGGAGCAGGCAGCATTAGCAACTGTCTTCCTTGCAGGGGTAATGCTTCTGCTTGAATAGACAGTGTATTAAAAAAAGGTCTAATACGCAGAACTGTCTAAACAAGAAATTCAATAAACGTCCCTGTTATTACTCTTCCCCCCACTGGACAATCTTCCTGCTTTTCAGTGTAGCTGCAACTCGCTTCATCTTTATTCTGTGTAGAAGTGAATGCCTCATCAATTCTACGCACTTCTTCTGCTATTTGATCTGTGGACAGGTCATCACAAACTTCTTCAGGAAGTAGCTTCGACTTCTTCTTAGTCAAATCCAAAGGATATCTTGGCTGGCTATCTGGTGCAAACTTTATTTCTGTCTCCTCTGTAATTGGATAAATAGTACACGGCTTGCAGGGAATTTTTGTAGGGTATGGCTTGGTAGCAGCATCCCTCAAAGTATCGTAGAAAATCTTTTCATCTTCTTTCAGTAAGTCCCATGTGTCACTATTTATCGACATAGGTTGTACGACAGCCACTATCTTCTTCACTGGTTGACTACAGATGGCAATAGCAGTTCTCC
>JANTNU010000006.1:9385279-9396946 GCA_024752395.1 Erythroxylum havanense
TGCTTTAATTGCATGCATCATTCAAACATTAGGCTAATCTTAGGATCAATTAGTACACTGGTTTCTTGAGGATCGACCCGAGGTTGCATCCTGTGTTGCAATTCTTGGTATAAATTAAATTTGACCGGTTTCCAAGGATCAATTCTTGAATTGAACGATAAGCCGCGAATCAATCTCATATTTAATCATAAAATTTTTCAAACTTTATAGTAAAGTCTAACTTGATTAAAATATCTTTTCTTTCTTTAACCATTTATTTATGTGTGACTATTAGGTTCCCAAATAGGTTGACAATGGAAACAAATTATAACCCAAAATCATATTTAGTATTAGATAAATTAAACTCATTTAATTTATCTTTAATTCTCTAATTAAACATTTATATCCATAGATCAAGATTGGTATCTAGTAACACATCATAATCGTTCAAATATTTAGGAATGTCCAAGTTGTTTTGATAACCTTTATGTACATGATTTTTTCATACAATTCAATCCTTTCATCGTAAAATGTACCAATTAAACATAAAGTATGGAATTAATGTCTAATATATTTTGACTCTAATCATATTAGTCATCATTATCTATCTATTCAATTAATGACATTGTAAACTATTCACAAAATGTCATTCCACCTTGACCAAGGATTTCCCGAATCAATAATAGTCGAGAACAATGAAACATTCTCCCTAATTACTTTAGGGTAATGAATCATATATTGATCACTCAATTACTTGCATACAGTTTATACTACGTCCAATGAATACCGTTGAGTTATATTTGACTAGAATAGGTCATAAGTATAATCAAAACATAACAATCCCTATACAAGATAACTTTGGAGATCTCAAGTCAAAGGATCATTTATACAATCATCATCATGATAATTTCTATAGAAATACAAGTAATGTCCTAAATGGATTTCTTATATAGGGTCAGTTTAGTAAACTTGTTCTCTAACAAGCACCCACATATTTGTTTAAGTATCTCCATACTTTAATCTATGAGATTAACTATTTCCTTCGTAAGGAAAAATATAATGTGTATTATTCTTTTTACATTATATTAATGTCCAGTCTTAATAGAACAATGACTAGGAACAATTTATAGATAATACATAAATGAAATATGAATTTCATAATTATAATCTCATCATGATTTAATTTGCATTGTATATTTATCTCATAGACTTTATCACATATGTCTAAGTACATATAAGATAAAGAATGCCTTTAAATTATTTTGTTGCTAAATTATAACCAACCGATTGGCTTTAGGGAATAAACCAAAAATCTCCCACTTACTCTAAGCCAATCTTTTTTGTATCTTATTCCATATCATTATATGGCAACCATGATACTATTGATACAATGATTTAATGAGAGAATTCTATAAGATTATCTATAGTGAGAACTTGCTTAAATCTTACAACTTCATCTTAATTTTTATCATAATAACTACCTAAATACATATTTGGATCTTTGATAAGACCTTATGTAACATCCCGTCCTCATATTAAGGGTTAGAATTTAGATTTCAATAATGGAGAAAATAGCAATGTGAGAGCTAAAGAAAAAAGAAAAAAATTGTATTTCATGCTCATGCATAATGTTAGCATATATGTTTTTTAATTTGAATTTTTACACTAATGGAAGTAATTGTACATTCACTCATTGACATTCTAAGTATATTGAATTGTAATGAGATAAGTTGAGAATTATGGTTATATTAAATGAGTTGAATAAAATGGAGTAGAAAAACTAAAAATAAAAAATTGAAGTGTTGGATTTTAGAAAATGAAAGTCTAGAAATTTTTTGGGAATGAATAGTTAAGAGTTAAATCTTCGATCTGAAGTTCCATAAATTTAATATATTGATCTAGGAAGATTTTGACAAAGTTGTCTTCTAGAAAGTTGTAGTTTAGCTTTCTAATTTTTCAACGGTATATAGTATGAAATTTTTAGATATCAGAGTCAAAAGTTATGGTCCTTATAAGTGAAGATACTCGGGAGTTTATGATGTATCGTTGAGTGAGGATGTTTCATCTGGTGAGGATGTGTCATCTGGTGAGGACTTTTCGTCTAGTAAGGACGCTTCATCTAATGACATCATATCTTTTAGTGATGACGTCATCATATTGTCTAGTGATGACGTCATATCATCTGGTGCACTGTTCATCTGATCCTTTGGTCTGGTCCCATTTTTTACCCTGAAAATGATAGAATTTTTTTTCAAGGTCTTCATGAAGGTTGTAGATCTTTAAGTTTTCTTTCAAACCAACTAAAAAACACCTTAATCTGATATCTCTAGGGAAAGTTATGACAATTTTCCCTATTCATCTAACCCTATGGTCTGGTCCAATTCTGACCCTTTAGATGACAAAATCTCACTTCAAAGTCTTCATAAACAATATAGATATTGAAGTCCTCTTTCAAACCCTTCCAAAATGACCTTGATCTGATATCCCTAGAGCAAGTTATGCCTTTTGTCCCAAAGTAGGTTCAATATGGTTGAGGACAAAATCTTGTTTGATTTCCTTTAGCTATAACCTTGTCATCCGACGTCCAAATCACTTAATTCTTGGGGACCAATAGATCCATAAGAATTGAATTACACCTCCACCAAAAATCATAGCTTTCTAAATTGATTTAGTTGGTGAATTTAAGATGCAAATGTGACCGTGTTGAAGTATGATGATTGATAGGATTAATTTACTGAACATACTTCAGTGTTTTGATTATATCTGGACCTATAGGATTCCAAATGAGATGATTTTTAATTTGGAGTAAACTAGAGAAATATGGCTACATATCATATAAGAATTTGAATTGTGATTCAGTCTCTAAGATGTTCAATTTCTAGATGGAAGTTGTGTTTAGTATATTATTGTGGACAAGAGCAATACAAAGTTGTTTGAAGCATATATTTCAAATCATTGAACCAAATTGGATGATTTTAGTATCAATAGAAACATAATGCATAAGAGAACATGTTTCTAGAAGAAAGTGTTACAAAATGACTTCATTATTGGGGTTAAAAAGAACATGTAATGTTGACCCGAAATGATGTTTTTATGGGAAAAATCTGAAAGTGAGTCAGGGGTTATGACTTGTGATTACAATGGTTTTATTAATTTGTAAACTTAAGTATAAATCATACTTCGGTGAGTTTTAATAAAAGGGAGTGGATAAGTGGTTAAGAAATGGACAGGTGTCCAAGCTTTAAACTTAAGTTTTAATAACCTTAAAAGACAAGTTGTTATCCTTGTCTTTATTCTTCTTGAAACTTCTTTTCCTAGTTTTTCTTAAACACAGAGTTTCTCATCAAATCGACACCATAATGAAATCTTAGTTTTTCCTATACATTACCACTCATACGTTGTTATTTCTTTCTTCTACCCCAAGAAAAATTGAACCCTCTGTCAACTTTCAAATTGATGTATGTGGTTGCATGAGGGATTAGGGTTACATGATTCTTGCAAATGTTGGAGCTTTAAACAAGTAAGATTGTTATGTTTATGTATTTTTTTATGAATTGAAGTATGCATCGTGAGTTCATTGTAAAATGGTTAGGAAACAGTAATATTCATATTTGCTGGAAAGTGAGTGAGAAAATTGGGGTATGCCGTATTTGTTGATTTTCTGTGGATTTGATGACTGAAATGCTTTGAGATAGTCTTAAACTAGTTTTAGAGTTGAAAGATCAACTAAAAAGTGTATTTAATGAGAACAGAAAATTTTGGAGAAATGATTATGTGAATGCTCTGTTCATGTTGATGTTTTCATTGTATATATATAAAAGTTTTGGAGCTATTTTTTTTAATTGATTAAAAATGAATCTAGAATTGAGAGATAAGTGTATGGTGATGTCTGGAAATGAGAATGAATGTTTTAAAATGAAAGTTTAAGGAAGAAATGAATAAAATGCAAAAGTTGAAAAAAAAAGTAGAAAACTTAAAGAATACGTGAGTGTGATTTTCTATTTTTGATGATTGTGAAATATGGTAGATTTTGGTTTGGTTGTGATATGTTGAGCTTAAATGAAATGGGAATGAAAATGAAATATTGAGTTTTAAGCAGAAAGTTGATAGTGATATATACATATTTATATACTCTGTTTTCCTCTTCATTAGTCACATATGGGATTATATTGGTAAATTAGTGAATAAGTTATTGATATCAAAGTACCAAAGGATTGAGGTTGTGATTTAAAGAATTGATGAGTAATTAAGTTATGAAATTGGTAAAGTACCCAGGATTGTCATTGAGCATACATTGTACATAGTCCATTTATACAATTGTGCATAAATAAATGCTTATAAGTGTGCCATTATTAATGTGAGTTCAACGTGTGTCTTGTATAAATGGGTTGTGTAGGTTAAAATTCTGCATTCAGGCATTTCCAGAATTTAGAAGCAAATGCTAATATGAAACGTACTCTGAGTAGACCTAGATGGTCTCATTCATTGTTTGTTTTGTTTGGAATTTTGTATTGATTGACTACTGAATGCACATATGAATGTGAATGAATGTATTGAGTTTTGGACAGAAGATCCGATGATTGTGATGTTTGATTTGGATATTGAAGTGCTACTTGTATGTGAATGATATGAAATAAGTGTACATAATATGATTGTTAAATGTTGGACTACGGTTCGATGATAAATGTGTTTTGAACGTGCATTTGCATATGAATGAAAAGGTGATACTCAACTCGAATGTCGAATGTCGGACTACAGTCCGATGATATGTGAATGTGAGTGAATGAGAATATGGAAATGTGATTGAGGCATTTCGTTTCATAAATGTATGAAACATAATGGCAGTTGTGGCCAAAGTAGCCATCAATCAGAGCTTAAAGCTCAACGAGTGGAAATGAGCCTCGAGCTCAAAAGTGATTAAGAGCCTAAGGTTCACTACGTAAAATGAACCTTGTATCCCCTAAGCAGATAAGGGATAGTTAGTAATAAGCCCGATATCCAATGGATACGGGATAGTTTAGGCACTCGATCATAAAAAAGTAACAAATAGAAAATGGATCTCATGTGCACTACATATGCATTATATGAATGATTAAAGTGTATTGAATGTGAAGTATGAAATGTTGTGAATGTAAATTATATGTTATATGACTGGGTGTAGGGGTGAGCATTATTCGGGCCGGCCTGATTACCTGACCCGGTCTGAATTAATTCGGGTAAAAAAATTTCAAATTTCGGGTAATTCGGGTAATTCGGGTAATACCCGAATTATTTTCGGACTGGGGTCGGGTAATTTCAAAAAATTTCGGGCCGGCCCAATTACCCGAATTAGGTTATAAAAATACAAAATTTTGGGTTTTTTAAAAAAAATTATCAAAAAAACAATTTCGGGTAATTCGGGTAAAGCCAAATAAAATTTCGGGTAATTCGGGTCGGGTAATTCGGGTAAGAAAAAGTTCGGGTTCGGGCCGGGTAACATGAGAAAAAATTCGGGTAATTCGGGCCAGGCCCGAACAGTAAAATTTCGGCCCGAATTACCCGAATGCTTACCCCTAACTGGGTGAGCTATCAATGATGGTCACTCATTGAGTTCCCAAAATTTGCAAATATTTTTCAGGATCGAAAAAATAGCCCGTTAGGCAAACGGGAATATACCTACAACATGTAAGTGAGAGATAAAGGTCGGGAACAGTTCGTGTCTGCATTGTATTTATTTATTTTTGTACTGAATTGTATATTTCGCAACTTTTGTATTGAATAATGTATTCCGAAAAGTTTTGCACAATGTGTATTTGAACTATGTTGTAACGAAAAGACATTATGTCTAAAGTGTTTCATATTTGTGAATGGGTCCTAATGGCTATTGAAAGTTTTGTTGATTGTATTGTTATGATTGAAAAAATTTATGAATAAAGTGGGCCCAATTTGGTTGATTTCCGCATATTATGTTGGTGGTTTTAAAAAAATTATATCAATTTTTGAATGATTGAGTGCTTTAGCATGCTACGGGGCACGGACTCAGATATCCCTTAGGATGTCAGATACGTGTCTGGTGGGAGTGGAGTGCTACACCTTAACTCCTTTTACATGCCTAACGGCTCTAATGTTCTACAATACATTATTGTCATGAACAATGCATGGAACTATATCAAGTTCATTAAAGAACTTATTGATCCAATTAATCATTTCTACTAAATGAAAAGTATATTATGGCTTAATTAGCAACCATTGATACATTGGAACCTTTCCAATCTTAAATGATATTGTTTTAAGTAAAATAGACCTTAATTAGGATTTACTTCTAAATTTAATATGCATATAACCTTGAACTCAAATATCTACTGATATATAAAATAACAGATATCTTTAATACTTCACAAGTATCAGATATCTCAAATACTAAACTTCTTTAATACATTATAAACTTCTTTAGTACATTATCTTTATACTTGGAATTAGAATAGGTAAAAAATTTCCAATCTATCTCTATAAATCCAATTCCTAAAATTAAGTTGTTACCTTTTCATATCCAACAATAGTTGTTCTTAGACAATTATATTTTCAATAATTTAAAATTAGAATTTTTATTCTCTATGAGCAATACGTATTTATATACTCTCACTAAAGAAGACAATTATACTTCCACTAACCTTTTTATAAATATGATAAATTCACAACCATCTCCAAAATAAAGTGTTTTAATTCATCATGAAAGTGGATTTTTCAATGTCTTGTATCCTTTCAATTATGCATCAAATGTATAAACAATGGAACTAGTTCCAATTGGACGTATTGTCATGAGATTTGAACTTTTCAATTTCCATTTTACTACCACTACTTATCTAAAGACCCATTCTCCTTTAAGTTTGAAACAAACAATCTGTTCCATAGTTCTGTAAGATTATATCTAACCTTTTGGATATCTTATAACCTTTTATTATCTAATTTAGTTATAAACTTAGTAGATAATACATACTTCAACTAAGCATCACATCCTTAAATCATTAACTTTTATTTTTTCAAGTCTTAGAGTTCCATGTCTAATATGAAATCTTGTTAATTAATCTAATTTAAACTATCATAGGTAAGTCATTTCACAAGCATCATTGTAGAAGAAATAAATATTACATTTATACAATATCTCATATTGTATATCCTTCCTTACATAAAATCATACTTTTATGAATTTAGTTATGTAGGTATTCATTAGAGAATCTCATTCCTTATAGATAACTAAAAAAATTAAAACTAACCAAATCAATCTTTTTAAAGTGCTTCAGCATTCTCAATGTTTAATTTCTATTTAGATTTAATAATTTTAATTATTTAAAATTTTAAATCAACATTTAACTATATATATATGATTGTATCCCATAAAGTTGTTAGTAATACTAATGAAATATATAAATCATCATTTTATGAATTGTTATTCCATCCAACACATTACATGTATAAGATTTAGCAATTCAATATCATCATCATTCTTTCACCAAAGATTGATTTGGTTATTCTTCAACTTAAAAAAGTTTCATATAATTCATAATTAAAAGGATACATCTCACATGTTATCATTAAAGTTTATTAGACATTAATCAACTCAAAATCTCAATACATTTTTTCATCTATATGATTTTAACATATCTTTAAAACTTTGTCACTGAGTCCTCAATATGGATAATGTAGAAATGACATAATGGGCATGAAATTTTCTTTTCTAACTTTGAAAACTCTTCTCAAACATAATCATATGTCTAAGAATTTTGGTTCATTAACTCTTGGTATCAACTATACTAGACAAGGTAAATTCCACTCATAAAAATATAAAAGAAAAGCAAGTGATTGATTATATGCCATGGCTATCAAGTAAGATTAGGCCTTTAATCATATATTTGGTTAATCCACAATTTAATTTGAAATAATAGTCGTCTCTACTATTTGGAAAGATTACTCTAATATTTCTAGTAGGCTAAGATCACTTTCAAATTTAGTTAATCTTGAGTTTGCTCAACAAACCAACTAAACTTAAATTAGGTAGATAATAACTTTATCAATCACATCTCATGTTATTCCAAAATATGTCTTATATGTTATCTTTTATGTTATTCCTAACCCTACCTCGAATTTATGTGATCATAAATTTGCTCATCCAAATCACATAAATTTAGTTAAATAGAGCCCACTCTTATAACACTAAACATATTCAGGTTAAAACGACCTTAAATTAGCTCAACAATCCTAACAATAAACAGAACTATAGTTTATTTTTATAATAATGGAAGACAGCAATCATGTTCAAAATAGGTACTTAAATGAGAGAGTTAATTTTGTTCGTCTCATCAAACAAAAAATTTCACGTATAATATCGTAAGTATAAAACATACAATTCAACATACATAATATATCAAACATATATTCAAACATGCAACTTATGCTCTCAAAATCAAATGATATGCATAAAATATTAAGCTTCATTTGGCTTTAGTTATTGATCTTCATAATCTAAAATAATATTTTCAACTCCTTGGAAAAATTAAATTAGATTAAACTCATTGATTCCTAAATAAACTAAATTTTCATTCCAAATAGACATTTAATTTTATTTGAAAACAATTTTCAAATCTAAATAAAAAATTCTTCTAATTATCTTGACTCCTTCAATTTAAAACAATTTTGAATAAAGTATACTTCTTGCTTATTATAATTTAGAAATGCTCCTTTTTCAAAATTTAACAAGTAAAACGTTTTAATCCAATTAGAAAATGTTTCTAATCTAATTAAAAATTACTTTTCCTTAATTAGAAAACTATTTTATAATATTAAAAAGAAAATAATATGAAAATTTAATAAACCATATTTTAATTTAATTAATAAAGTTATTTATTTATTTAGAGATTAATTTCTTAATTAATTAAAAAAATTATTCTTTAATAAATTAGAAAATTAATTTTCAAATATTAAAGAATGAATTTCTCAATTAATAAATAAATTTTTTTCAAATTTTAATCAAAAAATATCTTTTCTAATATATCATCAAACTTATTATTCATAAATAAAGTAACAATTTCTAAATAAATTATATAATAATTTTCTAAACAAATATATTGTAAATTTAATTTATGTCAATCAAATTGAAATAAATAAATTTAATTAAGAAATTACTTAAGAAAACACTTTTTTTAATTTTCATGAATCTAATTAACTAATTTCAAACTAACCTAAACTAATTAATTCTAATTTTATGAACTATTTTTAAAATTAATTATTAGAATTTAATTATTAAGCTTAATCATATTAAGACAAATAATTAATTTTATTTTGAAATTAAGATCCCATCTTATTAATATAATCTCATTATGTTAATCATCTAACATAATCTAATTATGAAAGATAACTCTTCTAAGCATTTGTTTGATTTTAATTATTAATTTGATAATTAATTTAATTTAATAATTCAACTATTTGAAATATTAAACTAAATTTCAAAACATTCATAATTAAATCAACCCTTTGAAAAGAATTTTCAACCAAATAAAAAATACTTGTTCAAATTTATTAAGAATTTAATTATACTTAATCCTAATTAATTCAATTAAATTAATTAATTCAATTAAATTAAAATGAAAAGTATAAAACCTATAATAATTAAAAATAAAATGAGAGGGGACTGTTTGGTGCGTGCACACCAAACAGACTATTTTCAGTGAGGCATTCCGTGGCAGCATTTGTCTGAAGACGTTGTGTCGCACGTCGGGAGCGTGTAATCTTTTTTCCAGCTAGGAATTTTTGCATTTTCGCGTTACCTGCTCCCAGTTACATCTCCAGCGACCGCAACCTTGGTTTTTGGGCGATTGTCGCCGTTGATTAGTGACAAGATAGCCACTATCTCAGTCGCCTGCAACAGAGAACCAACTTTAACTTGGGGCGATTTCTGGCCCTCGTCAATTGCCACTGGCAATAGTCCCCACCACCGATCGGAGAATCATCTTTGTGTGGCGGTTGAAATGAGGCTTCTCAATCTCATCTATCAACTTATTTGCACAATCATGTGAAACATAGAAAAAGACAAAAATTTTAGAATACGCACAAGTTCTATCACAAAAGTTTCCAAAAACTTCGAAGGTAAGGTTAAGCAAGGTAGATTGATTTTCATAGTTCAATAAACAAGAAAATAGCCCTAGTTTTTGAGCCAATTTCCAGAAGAAAAAAAAAGGAACAAATTAAGCGTATGTTTGAATTTTCATAATCAAGAATAAATCATATGAGGCTTTGCATCATTAACCAAGGAAAAACCTTAATCAGTATTCAGCAGATTCATTAATTAATTAACATTTTAAGCCTTATTTTTTATTCAAATCAATAACAATCATGTCAATTTAATTAAATTATAGAATTAAAAGTTGGTTATGATACAATTGTTGGGAAATTGGAACTGGCATCGTTAGTAGTGGAATAATTACAAAAATACTTCATATTTTTATTTTTCAATAATTTTAATTTGTATCTCATTTTAAAAATTGATCATTTTCTTGTCATATCCTTCAAATCATGTATATAAGAGGTTCATCTTAACTACCAACCGCACAAGAATCTAGCCTTTGACAATTTCCACAAAACAAATTAAGAAAACTTTACAACCGTTACAAAAGAGAGTTAGGCAAAGAGTGTTAGCTCCTTTAGAGCTTAAACCTACTTAAAATAGGTTTTAGACATTTTAGTAATTTAATTGAAATTAAATTCTAATTTCAATTAAACTTGGTTAGTATTGCAAATAAGTCAAATTAAATACCAATTATCTCAAATAAAATTTAATATTTCATATTAATTCTTATTTATTAAATGTCTCATATTTAATCATCGAGTTTCTCAAACTTTACAATTAAGTCTAACTTGATCAAAATATCTCTATCTTCAATATGTTCTTTAAGTGTAACCCACTAAATTCATAAATATGTTATCAATGGATACAAATTATAACCTTAAATTATATTTAGGATTAGATAAATTAAACTCCTTTTTATGTTTAATTATCCAATTAAACAATTTATATTTATAGATCAAGATTGACATCTAACAACGCATCATAAGAAACCAAATATTTGGAAATGTTAAAGTAGTTTTGACTAACTTTCAAAACATAAAGTATAGAATTAATGTCTACTCTATTTTAAGTTCAATCATATTAATTCTCCACCATTAGCTATTGATGATATTTGTAAACTATTTATAAAATTTCATTTCACCTTGGTTAAGGATTTCCCTAATCAACACTAATATGAATAATAAAGCATTCTTCTTAATTACTCTAGAGTGATAAATTATGCCTTGATCACTCAACTATCTTTATATAGTTCATGTTATATCTAATAATTATCGTTGACCTATCATTAACTAGAATCGGTCATAAGTAGTATCAAAATATAGCAATCCAGGTACAAGATAACTTTAGTGATCTCAAGTCAAAATATCATCACTATAATGAGAATTTTCATAGACATACAAGTAACGTTCAAAATTGATTTTTATGTAAGATCGGTTCAGTGAAATTTTTTCCTAACAAGTACCTATATGTTTGTTTAAGTATCTTCATATTTTAATCTATGAGATCGATTACTGTAAGGATTTTTTAATCAAACATGTGGGCTTATATGTGTGTAATTGTATATAAAGGCTATCATATAAAGTTGAGCC
>JANTNU010000006.1:9399141-9412182 GCA_024752395.1 Erythroxylum havanense
ATTTGGAGAAGATGGAAAAAAGAGAGCTGATTTTGGTGCGATGGAGCATCTGAGAAGAGAGAAGAAAGAAAAGAAATGTGCAATGGATGCATAGAAGAGAGGGTGAAGCGATAAGGTTAAGGTTTAAATCTGGTTATCAAATAACCGGTTTGTTAGAAAACCGTCCGGTTCTATGATAAACCGACCGGTTTTCATATACAAGGGTTATTAACTAAAACCGAATCAGACACATGGCTGGTTTAGACAAATTTCGGTCGGACCGGTCGGTCCGGTCCGGTTTTAAAACCCTTGTCCACAATAACTTGAATCTTTGATGCTTCTCTTCCGAGTCGTTTCTAGGGGATGACATTTGGGTCCGGATCGGCATAGAACATCGCAACCCAGCCGCGATCAATGAGGTCAAGCTCAGGTTAACTAGTTCTCAAGTTCGAAAATCTCAAGTCTAAAATTCAAATTTTGTCGAGCCTCAAGCCTCCAATTGGGCCAAACTTGGGGCCCAACATACTGTAAAACAAAAATGACTTCATTTTTTTTAGAAGAAAAATGTCATTTTAGACTAAATTGATTCATTTTACAAGTTATTTTAGTCTAGGTTAATATTTCCATCTACGCTCGTCTGTCGTCCTTCCTTAATTGTCCTATGTCCTACCCTCTTCCTCTCTCTCTCTCTCTCTCTCTCTCTCTCTCTCTCTCTTTGAAACCAGAATTCACTTCACTATTACCACCCCTTCATTGTGCCGCCTCTTCACACACCCTCCAGCCTCCCATGTAAGTTACTATGAGTTTTGAGAACTTACACAACTATATATACGCCTATGTATGTAATCAAGTAAGTATGATTAAGTGACATACATGGTCACGTATACATTCACTAGAGATAAAAGAGATTCTTAATTCAATTGTATGCTTACAGAAGACCAATAGGAGTTGGCTAGTGTTAGGAGAATGATTAGTTAATTAGAACTGTCATTAATCATGTTTGTTATGATTTGATCATAATCAAATTAGTTAGATAAGATTAGATTTGTTGGTTATGATTTTAGAGATTGCACTATAAATATCTGCACACATCTACTGTATGGTATCGTCTGGAAATATACACAATTCAAACATTTCAACTTGGTATTAGAGCATAAACACATGGCTCACTCCTCTTCCACTTTTGCTACCTTTGGTTCTCCTCCGAAAGCAGACACTACTTCAACTATCACACTAACCATATCATATACACAACACACATTCTCCATCATGCTCAAATCAACCAATTTTCTCACTTGGAAAACTCAATTCACCCCTATTTTGAAATGTTACAATCTCACTGGTCACATAGATGGCTCAAGCCCTGAACCACCTAGTCAACTTTCCAATCCTGACACCAACGAGATCGAAATCAACCTTGCTTACATTCATTGGGTTCAACGAGACCAATTGCTCATCAATTGGATTCTTTCATCGCTAGCAGAAGAGGTTTTTCCTTATGTGATTGGCTTCCACACTGCTCATGATATATGGCAGACACTTCAAGACACTTTTGGTTCTAGTTCAACTGCTAGACAAGTTCAATTACATCTTATTTCACAAAATCTTGGCTTTGATGATAAGTCCATAGTAGATTTCCTTAAGGAAGCAAAGCTCATAGCCGATGAACTTACAACCGCTGGCGTACTGATGGGAATAGCAGAACTTATTGCAAACATTTGTAGGTTATTACCATATGAATTTCATCCAGTACTTGTTGTTGTCAACAGCAAAGTTGATGGCTTATCTTTTTCAAAGTTATGTTGACAACTCATTTCTCATAAAATTATGCTAAAAATTCCAAGAATTCCATCTCTGTTGTGTCTCATTACACCAAATAGAACTTCAAGGATGGTAAGTCAAACAAGTTTTCTAACTCTGGCAAAGGTACAAACAATGATGCTCCAATGTTCAAAAATTGTAAAAGGTGGTTTCCAAATCCTTGTCAAATTTGTGGTTATAACAATCGTAAAGCTAAGTGGTGTACGAAATGATATGATCAAAATTCAAAAAAAACCTACTGCCAATGTTGCTAAGACATTAGGTAATTCTTCTACTTGGATTGTCGATTCAGGTGCTAATAGTCACATGAATCCCAACATGTCAAGCTTGCAAATTTCTGATGATTACAATGGCCCAGATGAAGTACTCATAGGTAATGGTCAAGGCTTACCTATTAAATGAATTGGGCTTTCTACTCTACTTTTTAATGAAAAATAGTACAAATTGAGAAATATCTTACATGTTCCACATTTTTAAGATTCACTGTTATCTGTTAATAAATTTGTGAGAGACAACCATTGTTATTTCAAATTTTATGGTGATGGCTTTGTTTTGAAGGATCAAGCAACTAAGGCAAGACTCTTTGAGGGACCTGCTAAAGATGGACTCTACAAGCTTCCTGGGATTGCCTTACAGAAGTTGAATCATCAAGCTATGACTGCTGCAAGGAGACATAGTATTGACTAGCACTCACAACTTAGGCATCCTCAACACTCTTCGGTGGTTTCCATCCTTCATCGTTTTAATTTACCAGGATCTTCGTTAATAAAGACTTCTCATCAGCAGTGTGAGGCTTGTTGTTTAGGGAAACAAAGTAAGCTTTCCCTTTCTCTTGCTAATATTGTTTCTAGTAAGCCTCTTAAGTTGGTTCACTGTGATGTATGGGGACTAGCTCCACAGTTATCATTTTCTGGTCATTGCTATTTTCTTCTTTTGGTTGATGACTTTAGTGAATTTTCATGGTTATATCCAATAAAACAGAAAAGTTACGTCCTTTCTATTTTTGTTGACTGGTTGAAAATAGTAGAACGTCAGTTTAACACTAAAGTCATGAATATTCAATCTGACTAGGGAGGTGAATTCAAACCTGTATCTCAACATTTAAAATCTTTGGGTATTCATCATAAAATTGCTTATCCACATACCCACGAACGTCAAACGAAAAATACGACATTTAGTTGACACAGGCCTTACTTTACTAGCACGTTTTGGGATTTTTTTGTGTTTTTGGTCTTTCGCTTTTAATACTGCTGCTTATCTTATTAACAAGTTACCTACACAAACTTTGAACAATCTTAGTCCCTTTGAAATACTTTTTCATAAACCACCAGATTACTCTTTTCTACGTGTCTTTGGTTGCATCATATATCCTCTTCTTCGTCCTTACAATGATCATAAGTTTTCTTATCGAACCAATGCCTATGTCTTTCTCGGTTACTCTTCTTCTCATTTGGGTTATTACTGTTTTGATCCTACAACAAATAGACTTTATGTTAGTCGACATGTTCGATTTGATGAAGGAAGATTTCTTTATAAAGAGAAGCAACATCAACGTTCTTCACTCTTGGGTCCAATGTCTTCTTCTCATGAAGTCTATGCTCCTTGGCTAACCATTACAACAACAATCCCACAGCCTATAGCGTCCACTTCAGGTGCCTCTCATTCCTCGTCACCTCAATCTGCTAGTCCCAATCATGTGTCTTCTATTCCAATAGTCCACGATCAACCTTCTGTTCATATCCCAATCAGGACTCATCCTATGACACTTCACTTAAATCCTAAGAAGAAGGTTTTATACTCTGATCATGTCAACTCCTTTTCACTTACGCCCTCTTGTTTTAGTAAAGTTGTGAAGTAGAAAGAATGGCAGTAAGCCATGCATGATGAGATCTCAACTTTGATCAAGCATGATACCTGGACTTTGGTTCCCCCTCTAATCTCTGCCAATATTATGGGTTGTAAGTGGGTATATTATATTAAGCACAATCCCGATGGCACGATTGAATGAAACAAAGTCCGATTAGTTGCACAGGGGTATAGTCAGTAGGAAGGCATTGATTATAATATTATATTTAGTCATGTGGTTAAGGCCACTATTGTTCGGATTTTGCTTTCTCTTGTTATCTCAAAGGGTGAGTCAATCCCTCAATTTGACATTTCCAATGCATTTCTTAATGGTTATCTAGAGGAGGATGTTTATATGTGTTAGCCCCCTGGTTTTGTTGATTCTCGTTGCCCCAATTTTGTGTGTAAGTTGTAGAAGTCTATCTATGGTCTCAAACAGGCCCATCGTGCTTGGTACCATCGACTCAGTAGTTTTTATTATCTATTGGTTTTGTGTATTCTCATGCGGACAGTTTTTGTTTATCAAGCATTCTGCCACCCATGTTTTGTATCTTTTGGTTTATGTTAATGATATTATCATCACTGGTAATAACTCTGAGCTTATTCGTGGCTGTATTCAACAACATTCTCAAGAATTCAAGCTTCGTGATCTTTGTAAATTACACTATTTTCTTGGTGTTGAGGTTCTCAACACTAAGTCTAGAATTATTTTATCCCAGCAAAAATATTTGCAAGACTTGTTACATAAGATGAGAATGGATGGTGTTAAACCGATTAATAGTCCCATGGCTACTTCTACTCATCTCTCTATTCATGATGGGGAGCCTTTGCCTGATCCACATCTTTGCATGACTCGTCCTGATGTCGCATATACTGTCAATAAACTTTGTCAGTTTCTTTCCTCTCCCACTACTCTTGATTGGCAGGCTTGCAAGTGTGTGCTTCATTACATTAAGGACATGCTAGCTCAAGGATTACTCATCACTCCATTTTCCATTGCTCATCTTCAAGCCTTTTGTGATGTCGATTGGGCAAGCACTAGGGATGATCGTCATTCTATAGGAGGCTATGCTATTTATCTCGGTAATAATTTGATTGCTTGGTTTGCTAAAAAGCAACCTACTATTATTTGTTCTTCCACTGAGGTTGAATATAGGTCTGTTGCCAACACTACAGTAGAGCTTATTTGGTTACGATCACTTTTGAAGGAATTGAGACAACTCATTTGCAATCCTACTATGTTATGGTGTGATAATGTTGGTGCTTTTTACTTAGCTACCAATCTATGTTTGAAAGCCAGAACCAGGAGGTCAACTTCCATTTTGTTCGTAAGCAGGTTAGTCAGTGACTTCTCACAGTTCAATACGTTTCCTCTGCTGATCAGGTTGTTGACATCTTCACCAAGCCATTATCCACTTCCAGATTTCTATCTCAAGGAGACATGCTTCGAGTTGCTTCACAACCACCCTCTTCAGTAGGATAATGATTAGTTAGGTACGATTGTCGTTGATCATGTTTGTTATGATCTGATCATAATCAGATTAGTTTGATAAGAATAGATTTGTTGGTTATGATTTTAGTGCTTGTACTATAAATATCTATATACATCTGCTGTATAGTATAATCTAGAAATATACACAATTCAAACATTTCAACTGCTAGGAAACGTTGTGTAAAGTTGGAATTATTTTATCTACAGCTGAATTATTCTCAGGAACAAAATATCTATATGAAATTGTTTTACCACTATATGTGAAATAAAGAAAATTTTATCTAATTGGATTTTCCAATGAGGTTATTCAAGTTATGATAGAGTAGACGATGAAGAAGTTGAATTTTTATTAATGTATGGTTGGACATATTATTGCAATCATATCTGTGTTAGACCCGAGATATAGGATGGAGGAGGTTAATTTTATATATAATATGTTGTATGGTGAACAGGCTCAAAAGCATGTAGATGTCATTAAACAATTCTAGTATGGTTTGTTTAATAATTATCAACTCAAAATGGACAAAATTCAGGATCAAGATCATAGTAGTTTAGGTTGTTCAGCTCCGATTTTAGTTTCATGTTCAAGCTTATCTTTTAAGACCAATTTTTAATTTTAGCTTACAAAATTCATGAAAGAAAAAAGGATTGGGACTTTGTACAATGTGATAGAATTAGATAAATATTTGATAGAAGATTATGTGGTCGAAGTTGAATGTGTGTAGTTCGATGTATTATTATGATGGAAAAATTGTGGAAATAATTTGTCGATCATGCAAGTAATTGTATGAGACTTATTAACAATTCCATCATTTATTGTTACTTTGGAATCTGCTTTTAACACTGGTGCTCAGATAATTAGTCCTCATCAGTCTCGACTTTATCCTCGTATTGTAAAAACTCTTATATGTGTTCAGAGTTTGTTAGAAGATAAAGATATTGAAAGTAAACTCTTTTCTTTTTGATATATTAATTTCGTCTATTTTTATATTATCTTACCTTATATTATTTTTTATAATTTGTGTATTATTAGAACCATAGGTAATAATGCATATGTGACTAGTCATATACATACTCATCAATTAAGTGAACATTATTTTGATAAAATATTTGATAATTAATGTATATTTTAATTATTTATTAGTTACTTAATATTTCTTTAATTTTAATATTACGGTACTAAATATAATATTTCTCCGTACAAAATAAGTGATCAAACTATTGATGATCCTAACTACAACGATTAGCTGCTCTTTTTAGTCTCTACTTTCTCCAATTTCCGCTTACCACTCTTAGTCTCTCTAGGTCTCAAATTCCTAATCCATAATATTATTTGAATTTTTGTAAATTTTATTGTTTAAAAATTTTGGATAATCATTATTGTAAATTATGTTATCAATTAATGAATTTTGTTTTTACCATCAATTAATTAAATTGATCACTTTAATTATAATCTTTTTCTTCATTTCATATAATCTTATCCTCTTTGGTTTCATCTTATTTATTATGCACATTTTATATATTCATTTATTATAAAATTTTAATTTGATTAACAACTTTAATTAATTAAATTGATTATTTTAATTATAATTTTTTTTCATTTCTTACAATCCTAACTAAATCCATTAATGAATTTTATTTTCAGTTTTTTTATAAGTCAGAAAATTTATAAATAAATGAAGGTATGTACAACATATTATAAAAGATTTTCTTGACAGTCTCTTATCTAAAGAACCATACAAACATAACATCAACCTAAACCATTCTAAATAAGATGATCATATCACGGATCACCTAAGTTTTATATATTCATCATTATAAAATCTTAATTTTTATTAATTTTAATTTTTAGTAATCAATTAAAATTTGTAACTTTAATTAATTAAATTAATCACTCTAATTATAATCTTTCTTTCATTTCTTATAATTTAAACATGACTCGGGACTTGAAATTCGCAATTTCATTTAATTGAATTAATTATTTTAATTATAATATTGTTCTTTTATTTTTATAATCCAAAAATGATGATGGATCTAGCCCCGACTTTAACCTCAATCTTAGGTCTTAAGCCTGAGTTCAACAGGCCCAAGCCTTATTTTCATCCTCATCCCTACTAAGATCCTATCATCCACTCATTAATGAATTTGATTTATCTTTATTTTAATTTTTTAAACCAATTAAAATTCACAACATATTATGTTTAAATAATTTTTTATTAAAAATTGGGTCAATCCCAAGGCCCAAATCCAATTCTACCAACCCGACCCACTACCATCTTCAATTTTTACCTCGAATGTATCAGATTAGATATCATCTTATGTTAACTTACAAGTTAACCCTAGATTCAATTCGACAACACCATTGCGCTGAAGAAGAAAAGGATTTTGACACATAATACAATCTTTCTTTACTAACAACAGAATTAAATTACAAGGAAAGAGACTAAAAATTGACACCAACAAGAAATACAAATTTCTCCAAGGTCTAGCATGACAAAAATCCAGCTGACCAAGGCTTGCTTAAGATTTACAAGAATGAACACCTAGAACTAATTCTGGACACCTTTTACACCAAGTACGGCTCTGCAACTGCCAAAAACTCCAGTGCAGACACCCATACCTTCTAAAACAAACAACCAAAAGACTATAATAATATGGTAAAATCGATATATAATAACCTAAGACAATATCGAAGCCCAATCAATCTCGTACGACGGATACTTCTGCAACGAGAAGTTCACAGAATCAACATCCAAAGGAGCCTCCTCGAAATCCAGGAACGTCAGATCCGACAACGGCGAGGATCCGCCAGAACCCTCACTATCCGTCGGAACCGGAGATGGTGTCTCGACCTTCAAACACTTGTCGTCGACGACAACATGCGGCGGCAGCTGTTCAACTCCCATCTCGCGAACTTTCTTCTTCGACTGTTTCCCTCGCTTGACTCCCTGTTTCGGAGATTTTGCCAGGTTTTCACAAATAGCCTCGAGCTTGGCGTCAACAGACGAGTGGAGAGGCTTGTACTCGCCGAGATTGCCTTCTATGTGAGAGCCTTGATGTCGGAGGTTAGGGAAGTTGAGCCTTGCGAAGTCACCTCGGAGTTTATAGGCCGCTTTGTCGTAGGCCAAGGCAGCTTCCTCGGCAGTGTCAAAAGTGCCAAGCCACAACCGGGTCCGGTTCTTGGGTAAACGGATCTCCGCGACCCACTTGCCCCAGTGGCGTTGCCTCACTCCTCTATAGAGCTTGGTGGCTTTGGGGGGACAACCCGAATGCTTCATGGGCACGGGTTTCGGAGCCAGGAAGTTGAGGGACTGTTGATTTGTAGCTGCGTGGTGGGGATGATGATTTTGAAGGTGTATTTGGGATTGGATCTGGTGGATCTGAGCAGGAGTGAGGGTGTTGAGCCCGATTGAACTCGGTTGCTGGAAACCGGAAAGGTCGTGGATCGAGAACCCAGCTGGGACCGAGTGGGTCGTCGAAGTGGAGCAACCATACAAGGGCTGTTGTTGTTGGTTGTGGGAAGATGTGGAGAGTGTATCAGAGAGAGAGAGAAAGGAGTTATAAGAAGTAGAAGGGTACAGAGAAGAGAAATTCGAGGGATAATGGGTTGTCGGTGGTGACGAAGAAGCACTCTTCATAAAAGGGCCAAGTGCCTCCATCAATTCCCCACCACCGCCTTCGTGGTAGTCTGACTGAAACGGTATGCTACTGTAGAAATCCATTGTAGCTGCCATTTCCTTCAACACGCTCGAACAAAAAGGACACTTAAGAAGAAGGTTATTATAATAAACAAACCTGAGTCCTAGAAATCTAAACTAAGAAACCAGTTTTTTGCTGAGATAAAATATCAAAAGAGGTTTAGAAATACAACCCCAGATGACTTGAGACCAACCAACCTTTTGAGGGACAAAAAAAAAACAACCCTCTAAGTCGATTCGCCAAGAAAACCAAAAGAACAAAGGAAAGATGTACAAAATTAGAAGATAAAACGGAAAACTAAAAAACCTGGATCAACAAAGAAAAGATGTACAAAATTAGAAGATGAAGATGTGAAAACGGAAAACTAAAAAAACTGGATCTCGATTCTGAAAACACCTGGCTTTCTAAGAAATCATTCGTTTCAAGTTTGCTTTGTAACTATATTTGGTTACTCAAAAAAACAAACCCAAAAAATAAGAACCTGAAAGACAGATGATTAACAGAAAGGGATTCAGAGAAGCGGGATGTTACTAGAGGGGGGATTGGGAAGAAGAAGCGAAGCTCAAGAACAAGAACAAGAACAAGAACAAGAACAAGAACAAAAGAACAAAATGAACTCTCTTATCTTTCTTTCGAATTTTGCAAGTAAACAACTCTCAGCCTCACCTTGTTGCAGCCCAGAGTAGGCACTTTGTCGTTTATATAAAGAAAGTGAGGACCATAATTATCTCACTAATTTAATCGCAATTGTTAATTACCAATTGATAAGCCTATCCAACAACACTGTAGAGGCTCTTAATTATTTACTGCCGCAGAACCCTGTAGTTGTTCTGGTGATGTTGGGAAGCACTCAAGGTAGTCCATTAGAGGAATGACACGTGTAAAAGTAACCGCCTGTCAACCGTCACCTGTCCATCACCCACCGTCAGGTGTGAGTGGACTGGAGTGTATTGCTTAAATTATCTCTTATCGTTGTTGACTTTGTTTTATGCGTTCACATTTTCTTTTCGGAGGCTATTGCACTCACTACCCCACCACCAGCATGTGCAATAATGAACGATCCATTTTTTCCTGCTTCTTACTATTTTTCTGGTGTTCCAAATTGATTTTTGCAAGGGATAAATAATTTGCATAAAGATTACCCATTAAAAATGACATTATTAGCTTAAATTTGATCAAGATAAGACTGCACAAGTTGATAATGTTAAATGACCATTTCATCACAATAGCTTGTGTGAGGTCAACTCAATTGATTTTATATATTCTCTAATACACCCCTTCAAGTGAAAGTTCTTTGGACTTAAAGCTTGTACAGGCCTACTTTATCTTGTGCTTAATTTAATTAGAATTGGTGAGCGGTAGGATTTGAACTCATGACCATTTGGTTATAGAGGCTCTGATACTATGTTAGGTGATCATTTTATCACAATAGCTTAAGCTGTTATGTGAGGCTAACTCAATTGATTTTATATATTCTCTAACAGATAAACAGTTGAAATCTTATTAAATTATCTAAATTAACATATCCAATATGAGAATTAAAAAGATACAGTTTTCGAAGTTGTGAACTTTTTCGTGAAATTTTAAAGATCATTATCTTAGCTCTTTGTGCGGTATAAGATGGGGTGGCTGGCGGAGTATTGAAAGATGACCGGTGATGTTTTAATCACTCCATTTGTGGATGTCTTTTTTTTTTTAATAACTTGGGTACAATTTATCCCATTTATTCAAATGTACTACAGACGATAACAAGAAATTTAAACAAGCCAAAAAAGAAAGAAGAATCTAGAGCTTCAAGCCTAAGAAGAATCTAGAGCTTCAACCCTATGTAATTTCAGGTCAAGGTTTTATGCCCTTTCAGATTCACAACTTTACTAAGAAAAACAATTTGTGAATAAGAAAAACAATTCTCATAAGAGTATTATTATTATTATTAAAATAAATAGTTAAAACTACCATCTGATGTCCCTTATTGCCTGTTGAAAATAAAATAGTTAAAACTATTATTTAGTGTCTCTTATTGGCTGTTGAATTAGCTGGGACAAAAGGATTAAAATAAATTATAACATTTTCATCATAATTTAATCTAAATTTAAACTTAACATGTTTATAAAAATTTAATGTGTTACAAATGTTTTAATTTTTTGTCAGATTTTCATCATAAAAATACATTTAATATTTTAAACGGATCCTTTATTAGATATATATCTTCACTGCAACAAATTGGAGTTTTAACTACTATTTTTTCTACAATTTAAAATTCTTGGCTAAAAGTTACTCTTTGACTATAAAATTTCATCATTGTACCTTACTGAAATATACCTCCAACTTAAAATATTTTGCTAGTTTTTAATAGTAATGACTACATTAAAGTAGGTTACATTTTATATTCATAGCTAATAAGATTTGACAACATTTTTAACTGTGAACTTAGTTTCTTAGCCAAAGGTTTTTAGCTATAAAATGCTTTTTATTGCTAATAAAATTTGATCATATTTTTTAACTATGAACTTATTTTCATAATAAAATGTTTTTAGTTACGAAATATTTTTTGTATCTAAAACACATAAACCTTATAACTATCAGGTATGAAAATAAGTTTTGTAATTCAAAAGCTTTTGCTACAAAAATATTTTTGTTGAGAAAAGAAAAAGAATAAAAAAACAATGAAAATGACGAAATTTTGTCCACTAAATCTCCATACAAATAACCTAAGGGTACTACTTTATGTTTTCCTTTATTTGTCTTAGTGTTCTAGCAATTATAGTGTGTTTGTGTTTTTTTCCACCAATTGGCAATGTATGTGCTACCTATTGAAAAGGGTTCTTCTTCTTCAGGAAATTGTGTTTTCAGTTCATTCATGGTTAATGTAAATTAGGGTTGAGTCAATTGGTTAATGTAGGGATGTGGTAGGTGCCAATTGGCTTTTGGTAGGTAAGAATAATGAACCAATGTGCTTCCTTTTCTTACCTATACCTACCTCCATTTCTCACTATTGCGTTGTATTATTGTGACTTGAAAAATAGGGTTGATATGCCTAAGTGATTATACAACTTGTATTTGTGATGTTTGTTTTCTTGATTTGTTGGTGCTATGTTTTTTTACCTTATGTTCTTGCTAGTCTAAGCTAGCTCTTTTTGCAATAATTTTTACATTAGTCATTATCTATGGGTCTTGAAAAAGAGAATCCAACATTGTAGATTGTATAGTTTTAACCTTCACATTATGGATTTAAAATGTTAATTCTATCGATCATGAGGAAAATATGAATATTGGCAAAGAGAATCTGGCAAAATAGATTGCATAGTTTTGATCTTCAGTCTTTGGAGTTGAATTGTTAGGTTTATTGACTACAAAGAAAAATACGTTTAAAATAAGGAAATTCTATTTTAATATTAGATAATGTGTCTTGCAAAGTTAAATATTCTTACTTTACGTATTTTCCTTATGCATCCAATATCTTATAGGTCTTGTAAGGTATTACTATAATAATGTTTATGCTTTTGAAGATGAACTCAAATTGGAGATGATTCTCCTAAAATCAAATTCTTTTACATATGATATTAAAATTATCTAACTTTGCCATAAACTCAAGCATTATTACTACTTATATAGAAATCAACTAACTTTGAAATATTCTTATTTATTTGAATTATTTAGTTAACATTTAGGCCAAGTAAAATTGAGAAAGTTCCATTAAAATATGAAGAGAAATTTTGATTAACAATCTCATGGCTTTGCGCATATACTTTGCACTTGTCATTAGTTACAATTATACATATGAATATTTTTTTAATTTGATGAATTTTTTGTAAAAATTTATCATGTTTCGACATGTTTAGTTATAGGTTAAAAAAGTAATGTTGTTAGTTATAAAGATATGCATTATTATGCAATAACATATCTTTTTAAACGAGCTAACTAGGCCATGTAAAGTAACCAAATGAATATTCTTCTTTTATTCTATTATCCTTTACTTAGTAACCAAATATGGATTTGGACTTGGTTCTTTCTATTGTCTCAAATGTAATGCTGGTTACACTTATATTGTTAATGCAATTAGTGTATCATGAAAGTGCTTTTTCTAGTGTCTTATTCTAATGTTGGTAACATTTATGTTGTTAATGTAATTAATGTTGATGATTGAATATATATTAATTATGATGATTGAAGTATTATGAAAGTGCTCTTTCTATTGTCTCATT
>JANTNU010000006.1:9562484-9577842 GCA_024752395.1 Erythroxylum havanense
TTCAAAAAGGGTACAAAAATTTCTCTCTCCAACTGCAATTAATTCCTTTTTCGAATTCGATTTAAAAATAATAGTTATTAATTTCTACGGGTAATGGAACCTTAAATTGATTCCCTATGAGATTATGCAACGGACTTTTATCTGTTAATGTTTACTGTTTTGTGGAATTGCCGATTTTATTGTTTTCTGACCTTATGGTGGAGCTCAATGGGTGTTGGATTAGGGATCAGTGGAATTTGTTTCGATTTTGGTTGATTTGGTATTTTCGTTTAGTCAAACCTAGCGAGTCTGGATTTATGCCAGAAAAGGGTATTATTTTTGGAGTGTTGATTTCCATGTAGGTGATAGGGTTGTTGAGTTTGCGATCTGTTGGTTGGGCAATGCGTTTTGGTTTGGACGTGGTCCCGTGGGCCTGTGAAGTTATTTATTTGTTTATTTTCCTTTGTGATAAATCTTCCTATGTTAGGTTGTGATTGCTTATGGATTTACAGTAACACGTGTTGTAACCTGCATTTTGATTCGAATTGGGCTCTCTAGATGCTACGTTGAGTTTGTGAATATTTTAGATGCTTTTTGCATATAATGTTTGGGTTAATCTATAATGGAAGTGAGTGCATTTTTGGTGAGTTTTTACTTCAAGGTGATTGGGTTTTGAGAAGCTTCTTGGTGTTCTAATTGCCAAAGATTTATATCAGCTGCATGCTTATCTCAATGTTTGCGTTCCTTTATCCTGTAACTACTATTTGTTATCTTCTGTGATGTTGCCCCGACACTGGTGTTTGCTGTCTTATCCTTATTAATGTAGTGGATTTGATTTGCAGATCTAGAATGCATGTAGGGCTTCTTTGACCTTCGAAGAAAAAGACTATTTTATGCCTTTAACGTTGACGAACATTTCTGGAAAGAAACTGCAAACACAACCTTTTGCACAGCACAAAATAGGTACTTTAGTTTGTATATGCTTCAACATATGCCATGGGTTCCCGAGGAAGGCCTATATTTGATCTTAATGAGCCCCCTGCTGAGGATGATGAGGAGACTGGTTCTGTTCTCAGTTTGCTGCCCCAGAAGGTGCTCCCTTCCTCCAATGCCCATACTTCTGAATTATTTGCGACATCAGTGGGTTCTCAAGGCATTAAAAATTATAACACCTTTTCCCATGCATCGTCTATGTCGTGTTTCCAACCTTTCGTTCGTCCAAGAGTTGCTCCTATTCCTGAAGTGAGTAATGAATCGAACAAAATACAGGATCAGAATGCCATGGTTGCATCTCCTGCAAAGACATTTAATGGGTATGGCATGCAAACAGAACCTTCTCATGTTTCAGGTTTGGTGAATAATGAAGCTGTTGAAAAAGAAGAAGGGGAGTGGTCTGATGCAGATGGCTCTGCAGGTGATACCATGCATGAGCAGGGAAAAGCTTCGGTACAGCAGGATACTTCTGAAAGGATGGAATGTGATACTTCTGCTTTGGCCACTGGGACCTCATCAGGAAGTGCCAAGGCTAAGAACAAGTCTAGGGATCCTTCACCGTGTTTGGGCCAAGGATTGAACAATAGCCAAACTGACAGTAATCGTAATATAGATGGCAATACCAGTGATGATGCACCTATGAGTGGTCTAGAGGACACTGCTATTACTTTAAAACAGAGAGAAATTAAGGGCATTGAAACAAGTCATGCACTTAAGTCTTCCAATAGTTTGGGGAAGAGGAAGATAGATCAACATAAAGAAGCTATGTTAGGAAAGAAACGTAATAGGCAGACCATGTTAATAAATATAGATGAAGTCAAGCAAACTAGCTCCATCAGAACTTCAACACCAAGACGGCAGCCAACCAGCACTCGGACTGTGAGAGAAGTTCGCACTGCTGTCCCTCCTCCTGACCGTGCTGTAGAAAAACATGTTAAGGATCAGAAAATAGTTGACCCATCATTTAATGAAGGGGGTATCCTCGCAGACACTTGTCAACCCAAGTCTGAATGTAATGGTGATATACAACACTCTGGGGTCTCCAAATCAAAGAGGGTAAATGGTGAAACTGATTTTTATGCAGAGGCTACCTTGCCACCCATTCCAAGACAAGGTTCATGGAAGCAACCTAATGATATGAGGCAGTCAAAAAATGGACAATTTCCTAATCGGAAGCCAGCAATTGTTAGCCAAACCTCTGTAGATTTGAAGTTGGGAAATAAGAAACAACCACTTCCCAAGAAGCCTGCCACAGTTAGTACATCATATCAAGACACTTCGGTGGAACGACTTATAAGGGAGGTGACTAATGAGAAGTTTTGGCACCAGCCAGGTATTGAATGCTCCGGTCCACATTTGTAATCTGTCATTGAATCCTCTTTCTCTCCAAGTAACCTTTGACTTCTTGTCGTTGCTTGCTTTTGTTATTTGTCAAGGTATTAGTTCTCTTATTATCCTTATCTATGTGAGCTGTCTTTAGTCTCATGCTCTTTCTTTTACCCTGTCCTAAAAGTCGATGACATGTTCTATGCATACAATGGAACATAAGACCCTCACTGCATTCTTCTGTAAAATCTTTGAGGAAGTGTTTGGAGGTACAAACAAGTAGAGAATAAAAAGTGACGTGTCTTGCAGTGTTTGGCATGCTATCAACACTTGAAGATTTAGTTTTATCAGCAAACTTAAGTTTTTTAAATTCCTAATTCCAAATTAAGTCAACGTGCATTTATTTCATTTGCCATTCCTCATTCTCGGTGGCTATTGGAAGTGTGGCTCAGTTAGGATTATTTTTTGGTGCTTGTCATTTTATGAGTAAAAGATGATGTTTGTATTGGTCAGGGCATCAGGCCTATGCATAGCAGAGGAGATTCCCACAACAGGCTGCATTCTACCGTCCGAAGAGCCTCATTCCCACAGCTACATGTGGTGGGGGACGGCCAACCGTCCAGAGAGCCTCTAGGATGGAAGATTAACTGAATTACACGCACATACACAAAAAAGACCATTAGTTTCTAAGTGATTACTGTTTAAAATTCACTGCATCTATCTTTATATCCATTTATTTTCTCATTTGATTGACTTCAATTGCAACATATGTTGTATGCTGTACATGTGATCTTATGGCCCTCTATTTGGTTGCGTTCGAGTAAGTTTATAAGAGGTTGCTTGTCAGTTTATTTGAATTTAAATTGTGCCCATGACGTTCATATTATGTAAAAATAGAAAGTCACATTGCTGTTTGTTCTTTGTTATGTGTCTTTTTGGTCTTAATATTTTGTGAATATGATTTGTTAATGTGTTGTGCAGTGGAAGACTCTGCACTCCAATGTGTTCCTGGTCGATTTGAATCAGTGGACGAGTATGTTAGAGTATTTGAGCCCTTGCTTTTTGAGGAATGTCGTGCACAGCTGTATGGCACATGGGAGGAGTTAGCTGAAACAAATACACATGTAATGGTTCGTATAAAGAATGTAGAGAGGCGTGAAAGAGGTATGCTACAACCTATCAATAGTAAGATTTTGCAACTCCATGTGCAACTCTGTTGATCTGTTGACAGAGGAATATTTTAATATCTTGTATAGGATGGTATGATGTGATAGTCCTTCCTGCAAGCGAGTGGAAATGGACATTTAAGGAGGGTGATGTTGCAGTTCTTTCAGCCCCGAGACCTGGAACAGGTACTTTGTAGAAGTTGTATGTGATATTCTCATGTTTCTATGACCTTAAATGCTGTTTCTTCTTTTTTTTTTGTGATTAATATTTATTTTTTGGTCAAGCAGTTAGATCCAAGAGGAACATTGCTTCAGCTAATGAAGCTGATGAGGAGCCTGAGATTTGCGGCCGCGTGGCAGGTACTGTTAGACGACATATTCCTGTAGATACTCGCGATCCTCCTGGTGCAATCCTTCATTTTTATGTTGGAGACTCACATGACTCTTACAGGTTAATTTGCAAATTTTAATTCTTTAGTTTCATTCTCTGCTTTAAACTATGATATACCACTAAGTTAACATACCTGATGGTAATTTTGTTTAAACTTCTCTTATCTTGTTTCTTTTCATCAGCAAGGTTGATGATGATCATATTTTAAGAAAACTCCAGCCTAGAGGTATCTGGTACCTGACTGTGCTTGGTTCTCTTGCAACAACTCAGCGGGAGTATGTTGCTCTGCATGCATTTTTCCGGCTTAATTTGCAGGTGAGGAACTTATGTGTCTTCAATAAATAAAGAGTGCCTTATTGATAAAATTCATTTTTATGACAAGAAGTCTTTTTTTTTTGGGGGGGTACTTTTAGATGCAAACTGCAATCCTGAAGCCTGGTCCAGAACACTTCCCAAAGTATGAGCAACAAACCCCAGCTATGCCTGAATGCTTCACACAGAATTTTGTTGACCATTTGCATAGGACCTTCAATGGCCCCCAGCTGGCTGCAATCCAATGGGCAGCAATGCATACAGCTGCTGGAACTAGTAGTGGGATAACAAAGAGACAAGATCCTTGGCCTTTCACCCTTGTTCAAGGTCCTCCAGGAACGGGTAAAACGCACACTGTTTGGGGAATGCTAAATGTCATACACTTGGTTCAATATCAGCATTACTATACTTCTTTGCTTAAGAAACTAGCACCTCAAAGCTATAAGCAATCAAATGAGAGTAATGCTGACAACATCACTATGGGATCAATTGATGAAGTCCTCCATAACATGGACCAGAACCTGTTCCGCTCTCTTTCAAAACTCTGTCCAAAACCCAGGATGCTAGTTTGTGCACCGTCTAATGCTGCAACTGATGAGCTTCTTTCTCGTGTTCTTGACCGTGGATTTATTGATGGTGAAATGAAAGTTTATAGACCTGATGTTGCCAGAGTTGGGGTTGATTCACAGTCACGTGCTGCCCAGGCAGTTTCTGTTGAGCGGAGAACTGAACTTCTTTTAATGAAGAGTCGTGAGGAAATTACAAAATGGATGCAAGACTTGAGAGGCCAGGAGGCTTATTTTTCTGCTCAGATAGCTGACCTTCAAAACAAGCTTAATTTTGCAGCTGTTGATGGTCGTTCTCAAGGCTCTGTTGGCATTGATCCTGATGTTCTTATGGCTCGGGACCAAAACCGGGATGCATTGCTTCAGAACCTTGCTGCAGCCGTTGAAAGCAGGGATAAAGTTCTAGTTGAGATTTCTCGCCTTCTTATTCTTGAAGCTAGGTTTCGTTCTGGTAGCAACTTCAATTTGGAAGAAGCTCGTGCTAGTCTTGAGGCAAGTTTTGCCAATGAAGCAGAGATTGTTTTTACTACCGTCTCAAGCAGTGGACGCAAATTGTTCTCTCGGCTCACACATGGGTTTGACATGGTGGTTATTGATGAGGCAGCCCAAGCTAGTGAAGTAGCTGTTCTTCCTCCCCTTGCTCTTGGTGCTGCGAGATGTGTTCTTGTTGGGGATCCTCAGCAGCTTCCTGCAACAGTTATTAGTAAAGCTGCAGGGACTTTGTTATATAGTAGAAGTCTTTTTGAAAGGTTTCAGCAAGCAGGATGCCCAACAATGCTATTATCTGTGCAGTACAGAATGCATCCTCAAATCCGGGATTTCCCTTCGCGTTACTTTTACCAAGGACGCCTTACTGACAGTGAAAGTGTTGCTAAACTGCCAGATGAAATATACTACAAGGATCCATTGCTTAGACCTTACGTATTCTATGATATTACTCATGGGAGAGAGTCCCAGAGGGGTGGCTCTGTATCATATCAAAACATCCATGAAGCACAATTTTGTCTTCAGTTGTATGAACATCTTCAGAAGACTGTGAAATCTTCGGGAATGGGGAGAGTAACAGTTGGCATAATCACACCATACAAACTGCAATTGAAATGCCTTCAACAGGAGTTTTCAGCCGTTTTAAAGTCAGAAGAAGGAAAAGATATTTATATTAATACTGTAGATGCTTTCCAAGGGCAGGAACGTGATGTCATTATCATGTCTTGTGTACGTGCCTCAAATCATGGTGTTGGCTTTGTTGCTGATATTCGGCGTATGAATGTTGCTCTTACTCGAGCGAGAAGGGCCTTATGGGTACATTTTATATCTTTTTCTAGTTCTTTTGTTATGATATTGGGCTATCATGTTTACCCAGCTACTGCAGGTTTGACATTATCAAACTTAAACTTTACAGGTTATGGGGAATGCCAACTCTCTGGTGCAATCTGATGACTGGGCTGCATTGGTTGATGATGCTAAAGCAAGGAATTGTTACATGGACATGGACTCTCTACCAAAAGATTTTTTTGTTTCAAAGGGAAACCAGGGAAAAGGTTCATCTGGTGCAAGGGGCTTGAGATCTGGCCTACCAAGACACAGGTCATATGATATGCATATGGAACCGAGATCAGCAACTCCAACAGAAGATGATGAGAATTCTGGCCCTTCGTTGATTTTTAGAAATGGTAGCCATAGAAATTTTAGGGGCCCGATGGATAATCTATTAGATGATTATGATCGATCTGGTGATAGGGCAAGGGATGGCTGGCAATTTGGCACGCAGAGAAAGCAGAGCTCTTCAGGGCTTACGGGGAAGAGAGATGCCTGATTGTGTTGTGGTTTGCAATATCTTTTGGACTTAGGTTGGCCTTGGCAATGTTGCTTGATCCCCGAAGGGGTGACCAAAATTTCTTGCAATAAAGTGTTCAGAGGCTTGGCTCCTATGCTGCTTCTGAATGCAAGCTGGATCTAGGCCCCAATAGAGAGTTTTGAAAGGAATGGGTGAACCATACTGGTGTCAGACTGGAGCAGAAAAACAATTGCTGTTGCAATAGGTTGATCTGAGTAATAGCAGCTGATTCTTCTGAGTTTGTGCTAGGAGCTGGGTGCCTGTGTATAGGCTATTTAATGTCATGCCATCAGTCTACCCGCAGACAGTACCATCAGTGGTAAGAAATATCTTCTGTCGTATGCCACTTCTTGTCTTTATTTGAGCTTTTGGTGTTGATTGTTTCATGCACAATTGAAATATAAGACAGGGTTTTGCTGTTGGCATAAGCTCGATAGTCTACAATGCATGGGATGTCACTTTTAAGCTGCAGTGACAAAAAGTGGATTGATGCGAAGGTAGAAGAGGACATCAATGTTTGCATGGGGCTTGGGAGGGGGAGAAGAGAAAACAGCTGCCGAATCATAATCCTTAAATTAGCCCAATGGCCGACGTGAAAGTTGTATGAGCTAAGCCTCGTTTCAAGTTGAATTTTTAGGCTGTGCACATGACTCAGGATATGTGTGCACTTATGACCTGCTTGGACGCCCCTTGTTATGTGCGATCACCTGGGGTGCAACTGCAAGAGAGCTGGTTACCTTCTTGGACATCTCCTGTTATGGAGTCTGCATGCATCCACGCAACCTAAGTGAGTTGACATTTGCAGGAAATTGGCAGCTTGCTTTCAACGGAAGATGGTAAATGACGATCTTTTCGCTGGCATTGATATTAAAATCTATCAAGCACCCGAACTAAGTAGATAATAGTTGTTCACTAAAGCTTGTGGCCTGAACGTGATTGAGAAATGTTTCAAGATTGGAGTTTTGATAGTAGTAGCTCAATAACTTGGAAACTTCCACCTGGGACGCTATTATTTACAGTTTAACACCATGTGAAGATGGTTGATTTGTCCAATTTAACGATTCAGAATGTTTCCATATAACGTTGACAAGGGTTTTGATAATGTTTGGATTTAGGGAAAACTTCAGGCGGTCTCACGTCTGAGCTCAAGAACTGGCGAATGCGATGGCGAGCAATGTATGACAAAGGAGGATTGACCATACAGCGATTCGAGAATACCATCTCACTGTACATGGCAACTAACAAACGATGTGGCTGAGCTCTATCAGGGAAAGAGAATAGAAGTTAGATCCTAGAGTGATGCAACTAAATACATGGAGCGGGTATAAATTTGTGATGCAACTATATACATGGAGCGGGTATAAATTTGTATCTTATATCAGCTGCTAATATCTTAATCGCGAATGGCGAAGATGTTAGCAATTCTTGTTGCTGCAGAACCTGGTGAGTCCATTGACGTATGAAACTCTGAATTGGTGAAGTCTCGTTACTGCCAGACCATAAGATTGTGCAAATGATATGATGTTATTATTCCTGTTTCTCAGCGGGTTGAGTAATAAAAATCATATGTTTAAGGCACCGCTTTTGCAAACGGAAACAAGAAAAAGAGAATTCGACCAAGAGGATAGTTAATTCATCTCTTTCCTTTCTTTAGGCTTTCATGTGGCGTATCTTGCACCATTGTCAGCAAGACCATTATGGTAAATTTGTTTCTGCGATACCAAGATGTTTTATCTTATAAATTATAAACTTTAAATATATTTCTATATTAATAAAAATAAAAATAGAATAATATTTAATATAATTACTAATTCCAAACTAAATTTGAAAGCCATATTTCAATTAAAACGTTTTCGAGATTCCATTGCCTCTACGTACACAGACCGATAAAACAAAGCCACCTGTTGACCTATACCTGCGTTTGCTCTCCGGCATAAACAAGATCAACTTTTGCTTAGATGGCTGCATGCCTCTTTGACTATTAACGTGTTCTCTAATGTTGCTCATCACATGACTTGCACGCCCACTTGGAAAGCTCTCCATGATAATTTTTCGACAAATCTGTGGTTGTCCTTATCATTCTGCTATTAAGTCTTTTAATCTTTTAAACAAAAATTATCACCCTCCAAATACTGATCATTGCCACTTATGCGGCTGCCTAGACCAATAATCCCAACCAAGAATGACGTCTTGATGCTATATACCATATAACCAACAAACATGCTAATCTACATTTTCTTATACATGTCCAGATCCAGGGCAGGTTTACAAATTTCTCAAACTGAAACTTCCTTTTTGAAGCATTATTTTGGCTCTTTACTTTGAAAATGTGCTTTTCGTTTCTCTTTTATGACAAAAAATCTTTTAAGTGTTTCGAGTTTATGTGGTGATGACCAAGTTTCCGTTAAATTTGACCCATCTTCTTATATTATGAAGGATCTCAAAACGAGATCAGGGGCCTCTATTGCATTGACATTGCATCTCATTCTAGGGTGTCATCTCCACAAGCTTTTGTTATCCGAGTTTTGTTTGATCTATGAAATTAGCGTCTTAGTCATCCATCCTCTTTAGTGCTTAAGAAATTTCATTCTAGTCTTAGTTTTCTATTAACGGTGCAAAAACTTTTCATCTTTTTGTAATTCATGTAGGCTAGGTAAGATTTTTACCTTATTAATTGTCCGCAATAATTTATTCTAGTTCCCTTAGTTTAATTCATTCGCATATTTGGGTCCATTTTGTTACAATTTTATTGTCCTACACCGGTAATAAAAGAAATTGATGTGGAGTTTATAGACATATGAGCTCTCCCACCCTTCAAGCTGGCTTTTGTTGGAATTAGTTCTTCCATAAAACTTGTAACAATTTCCCTTCCTCTAAAAAAGTCCCTTGTCCCCAAAGGCCTCATCTGGGTATCTAAGTTGAAATTTTTCATAGTCTTCCCAAGTTGCATCTGCCGGGGAAAGACCACGCTAATCGACCAAGACCTCCTTACGATTCTTCACCTTTCTGTTGTCAAGGATGGCTTGAGAAGCTGAGAGCAACTTGTCTTTCCTGTGCTGCAAAGGTGGAAGGGTGGGAAGCACAACTTCATTGACTCTAAGCTTTTTCTTCAAACAAGAAATATGAAAAATTGGATGAATCTGAGTCATTGGGCAAGTCTAGCTTCTATGCTACTACACCAATTCGCTGTAACACTTTGAAAGGCCCATAAAATCAGGGTGATAGCTTGAGATTCTTGTACAAGGAGATTGAATTTTGCTTATACGATCGAAGTTTTAAGTAGACCCAATTCCCCACTTCAAACTCCCTGTCTATATACTGTTGATCATATATCCTTTTTATACATGCTTGAGCTTCTTGCAAACTATCTCATACTTCCTTGAGCACTTGATCTCGAGTTTTCAGCTCTTGATCCACAACTTCAGTTCTTGCAGTTCTTGGAACATAAGAAAGCAAAGTTGGAGGTGCGTGTCCATAAACCACTTCAAATTGAGTCTTTTTTATGAAGCTATGCCAGCTGGTCTTGGAACATAATGCTGTCCATGAAAGCCACTGCACCTAATCACTTGGCCTTAAGCTAGTGAAACATCTCAGGTACATCTCCACGATGCGATTAACCACCTCCGTTTGGCCGTCAGTTTGAGGATTGTAGAATGAGCTAAAATTGAAACTCGTCCCATTTAATTGGAGCAGCTCCCACTAAAATATATCGGTGAATGTGGGATCTCGATCACAAACAATTGATTGTGGCATGTCATGCAACCTGAAAACTTGATCAAAGAACACTTGTGCTACACTTTTGGTAGTATAAGGATGAGAAATTGGAATGAAGTGAGCATATTTTGATAAACGATCTACCGCCACGAAAATAGTAGACTTCCCTTTGGACAAGGGCAGTCCATCAATGAAATCCATGGAGATGTCAGCCCAAACTTGAGTTGGAATTAGTAATGGTTGAAGCAATCTGGCTGGTTATACAATTTTAGCCTTGTGGCATTGACAAATATCACATTGCTTGATTAGGTCTTTGACTTGTTGTTCCATGCCCTTCTAATAAAAAACAAATCATATCCTTTGTAGCATCTTGTGGAAGCCTTCATGAGTACTAGAATGCATTTCTTGGACTATGGTGTTAATCCTTTGGTCCCATAAGTGCTTTAAACTCTGCTTGTTAGTCCTGACAATGAACTTGTGTCCTAACAAATAAAGACCCCACTTTTGGATCGATAGGACTATAGTTAGCATTTCCTTCTCGTATGTTGACAATGCCAGATTTTTTCCATGCAAAGCTTGACTTAAAAAACTATTGGCCGTTGTCTTTGGGTTAGAACCCCTCCAATGCCATTGTCTGATGCATCACATTCAATAATAAAGGGCTTTAAGAAGTCTGGAAATGTTAGGACCGACGATTGCGTCATTGCTTGCTTCAATTGCATGAAGGCTGTTTCTGCTGCAGAATTCCATAAGAAAGAATCCTTTTTTAATAAGTGAGAGGAGTTGTTATTGTTCCATACCTTTTAATAAACTTTCGATAATACCCTATTAACCCGAGAAATCCTCGAAGGGATTTAATTGTAGTTGGTCTTGGACAATCTGTCATGGCTGTCACTTTATCTTGATCTACTGCCACATTATGTTGAGAAATGATATGACCAAGATGTGTAATTTGTGTTTGGCCAAATTGACATTTTCCCATTTCAACAAATAACTTGTTACGCTTTAAAATAGACAATACAATTTCAACATGCTCCAAATGATCCTTCCATGTTTTACTATAAATGATAATGTCATCAAAGAATATCAAAACAAACTTACGAAGTTGCTCTTTGAAGATCTCGTTGATGAGTGACTGGAAAGTTGATGGTGCATTTGTGAGATCAAATGGCATTACAAAAAACTCGTAATGTTGGACCCCGAATTTTTCTTGAAAATTATAAGTCTTAAATGAAATCAAATGAGGAATTTGTGGTGATTTATTCATGTGCCAAAAAAAAGAAAAATTCTTGAATTTGAATGATATGCAAGATTTGGTAGGTGAATGTAGTAAGTTGTGTTTAATGTTTTATTTGGCTAAGGTTAATTGGAGCAATTACAATGATATTTTGAGGTTAATGCATGAAATGGATGTTTTGTATATGTATGTTTTGTGGGTACTTTAATGAAATTGATGTGAAAAGAATTGATTTTAGTTTTTGATGACGTTGTGATTTTTGGGTAAATTTGTATGTGTAAGGGTACTATGAATATGTATAGTGAATGAGTTGATTTGAATGAAATTAAAAAGCAAGAAATGAATAGTGAAAGTGTTAGATTTTGAAGAATCAAAAGTCTGAAATTTTTGGGTTGAATAGTAGCATAGAGTTGAACTTTTGATCTGAAATGTTTGAGAATTTTTTTTGGGTTGATCTAGGTAGATTTTGATAAAATGGTCTTCATGAAAGTTGTATTTTATCTTGATACTTTGTATCGCTATAAAGTATGATATTTTTTGACATTGGATTTGAAAGTCATGATTAATTGAAATTTGAATTTGCTTAGGTGATTTTTTTAACAGGGCAGCCACAAATATGTAAAGATTTGATCTAATTAGAGGTAGATTTTGCTTTTCAGTTCTTCATGAAAGTTGTATTTTTTCTTGATAGTTTTCTATTGCTATAAAGTATGACATTTTTCGATATCGGAGTTGAAAGTTATGATCTTTTAAATGTTTGGATGTTGTTCTAAAGATTATTTTGCTTTGTTTTTTAAAATGTCCACAAGAGTAGATTTTGTGGATGCTGTGTTTTGAGGCAAATTCTGGACTGGTATGATTTAAATTAGATCAAGTAGTCTTATTGAAAGTTATAAAAGAATTTCATAGCTTTTCAGTGATGTATAACATGCCATTTTTGGATTGGGAAGTGAAAGATATGAATTGTTGAAGTTTGGATGTGGTTTAGGGTGAATTTATGGAGCAGAAACTTTGATTGCAATTTTGAACTATTTAGAGGTTGAAATTTCTTTTAAGTTCTTCATGAAAGTTGTAGAATGTATTTTTATCTTTCCATTGACATAAAGCATGAAACTTTTGGACAATGGAATAGGAAGTCATGATTTTTAGAAGTTGTATTACTATTTAGGATGATATTTATAGGACAAATATTTTGAAGTAAATTTTGACCCCTATAAAGGCCAAATTTGTTTTTAAGTTCTCTATAGAAATTGTAGAAATTTTGTTTCTCTTTCCATGGATACCAAATTTGAAAAATTTAGAGTTCTGAATGAAAAGTTATACATTTTAGAATTTCAGATGAAGAAAAGAAGAAAAAAGAAAAAAGAAAAAATCCTCGAGTTTTGGTGTGTGTCGCGAGGGCGACGCGTCGCACTTGCGATGCCATGAGTTGAAGGCCCTCTTTGTGATGCGATCACCCTCGCGACGTCGGGTTGCGGGCGTCGCCCCCACGACCAGCTCGCGTGGGCAACCTGGTCGCCTCGCGAGCTGCTCGCGAGGGTGATCAGACCCCTTTCCATTCTTTTGCTTATAATTTTTCTGTCTGACATCTAATTGACCTAATTTTTAAAGCGTTGGACTTCTAAGACATTCCTCTACCTCTCCATAAAAAATTTATGATTTTTGAGATTAATTTGAGAAAGATTGATTAAATCAAAGTGAGAGGATGGGTTGAAAAGTTCTGAACATACTTCAGTATTTTGGTGATATCTCGATTTGTGGAGGTCCAATTGGATTGATTCTTATTGAAAAATAAACTAGAGACATGGATCTACAAGTTATCAGAAGGAATTGAGGTTCAATTTAGTCTTTAAAACTTTCAATTTCTGGAGTGAAGTTGGATGTAGTGTGTAGTATTGGTTTTATAATAGTCTGAAAAGCCTCGGGCTGTAATTTTAAGATTATGGAGCCAAATTGAATGATTTTTTATGTCTTTGAAAAATTGAGAAAATGAGGAACATTTCTCTAGAAGGAAGTGTTGCAAATTTCTTCAATTTGATGGTTACAAAAAATGTCTTAAGTTACGCATGATTTAATGAATTTTTGAGGCTTTATTATATTATATGATTTTGAGGAATTAATTAGCATGTTAATGTGAGTAATTAGCATGTTAATGTAAGTAAGATCATAGGACATCAATTAAATTGAATTATATTGTTAAGAATGCATAAGGGGCAAAATTGAAAAGCCACTTAAGTTTTTAAGGTTATAAGGCTTATATGTAAGGGCAAAGTGGTCTTTGCTCATTCATTAATGGCATTTTAGTAAATAAAAGTGTAGGTTGACTTTTAAGGAAGGCAGGAAATTGAGAGAAAGGAAAGAACAAAAGAACAAGAAAAGGGAGAAGAGTGTGTTTCGGTGGAGAGAAAGAAGAAAGAAAGAAAGCCATGCTAGGGTTTGATTTTTCTTGATTTTTAAGAGTGATTTTGAGTTGTTTCAATAAGGAAAAAGTGGAAGAAGATGAGAGTTTCCATATGAGCCAAGAAATTTCTCAGTTGGGTGGCTTTTAAGGAAGGCAGGAAATTGAGAGAAAGGAAAGAACAAAAGAACAAGAAAAGGGAGAAGAGTGTGTTTCGGTGGAGAGAAAGAAGAAAGAAAGAAAGCCATGCTAGGGTTTGATTTTTCTTGATTTTTAAGAGTGATTTTGAGTTGTTTCAAGAAGGAAAAAGTGGAAGAAGATGAGAGCTTCCATATGAGCCAAGAAATTTCTCATTGGTGAAAGATTAAGGTAAGAATAGGTTTGTGATTTGTTGGATTTATGAAAAGATTTTGGTTTAGATATCTTAAGAGAAGTATGGGTTTAAGTTTTCTAAGATTAATTTTGGTAATTATGTCTTATGTGTTGTTCAATTTGAATTCCTATTAATTAGGGATTTTGTCTTGGATGAAGGACGTGAAGAGAGGTTAAGGGAGCAAGAGTAGAGGCTTTGGACAAGTTTCAAGCATGAAAATGAGGTGGGTACCATGTTTATAATTTGAATTATGAGCTGCTAATATGTTTTCAAAAAATTAAGAAGATAAAATGTTTTCAAATTCATTGTTTTCGAATGATTTGATAAATTGCTACAATGGTTAAATTCATTGTTTTTGAATGATTTGATAAATATCTACAATTGTTGCATTTTTGAATGATTGAAAATTTGCTATGTGAATTTGATTGAAATTGTGAAATTGTGAGTAGAAATGTGTTTGAAATATGACATGCGTATGAAAACTAGGCTTTTAAAATGTACCTTTGGGCAATCTGATTTCAAGTGTGAAAATATGTTATGTGGGTTTGGTTAGGTCCTATAAGATGTCAAGTGTACTTGTCAAAAAGACTTCTCCCGCCTGGCCGTTAGTGGCATTGGAGCTCCTTTGAGGACTCCCATAAGTTCAGGGTTACACAGGACCGCTATGCAAAAATGTGTAGTACGTTCTGTTTCTGAACCAACCGAAACTATTCTGATGTGCTTATATGCTCATGTGTGTTTATAAGTTTGATGCATACATGATTTGAAATTGCTCATGAATTATTTGATAAATTGAGAATTTTTGATAAATAAGTATTTGATGATTTCTACTGTGAAATTACTATAAAATGAAAATGAGTTTTGAAAATAGTTTTTGCTTATTTTTTTGTTATAAGCATGTTACCCATGGACTGTAAAGCTCACCCCCCTTTCATTCCCATCTCCAGGTAACGAGCAGGAGATCGGATGAAAGAAAGTTAAGACATCCCTTTGTTTATGTATATGATGTGTTTTTAAGTTAGATTGTTGTAAGAATAAGATCTGAGACATATGTTAAGAATTTTGG
>JANTNU010000006.1:9583620-9599005 GCA_024752395.1 Erythroxylum havanense
TGCATGTGAGTGTTAGAATTGATGCAGGTATGTATATAATATAGATACATACATATGCCTGATTTTGTGCTAGTTACCGATGGCTATAATTATATTAGCCACTGAGTTGTATAGCTCAACCCATTACTTTTCACTCCTCAGGTGCTGAACGAGACAATCATTTATCTTGCAAGGCATCGAAAACTCCAAGATAATTAGGAGCTTTTGGTCTTAAGTTAGTGTTTTGGTTGGCCCTCCGAGCATATCATCATAGAGCATCTTCATGTATTTTGGATTTAGACTATTTATGTCTTATGCTATTGTGAGAAAGCTTGTATGAATTTCCTTCGGATTGTAATGGCATGAAGCCCCTGGTTTAGGGGGTGTTTAATTCATTAATGGAATGTGTGTGTAGAATGTGTGTATGTAGGTAATTGATTTTATGGGAATGTTGGTGTGTAAATCGAAATTATGTATAGATGTTGGGATCGAGTCCAAGGTTTGGGGGGCTCGTCGCTGGTGGAGCCCGAGGGGCCACCTCGGGATTGGGGATCCGGGACCCGGGCCCAACAATTTAGGTATAACCTTATATTATTTTAGGAAGAAGATTTATATAGAAAAACCTATCATTGGTGGGGCTTATCCTATAAGTCGTTATAAGAAGGGATTCTCACCTTTGATAATTGAAATAACAGACAAGACCATAATCCTTAAATTATTCTAAACTAGAAGGAGATATAAAGCAATTCTCACCAAGATCATGAGAGGCATAATCTTGATATTGAGTCACAGTTAGGGTTAGTATTTAAGGTTGTATGGGTAGCTTACCTCAAGTGATAGTCTTAGGTGTGGGGTTATGGTTTCCTCTAGTTCTAGCCATGAGTGAGTGAGTGAGAGAGAGAGAGAGAGAGAGGCAGGGTAAGTGATAAAATGAGGGGAAAAAATGGATTAAAGATAAAGTACTAAATATAAAAGATTTCTTGTAAAAGAGAGAAGATATTATTTCTAAAATCTTAGGTCTACAAATTTTGAGTAAAAAATTAACATGCATAACATAGATAAGTAAAAGATGCATATAAGCACAAAAATGGTAGCAAAAGGACATTTAATTGAGTTAAGAAGGCATCAAAGACACATAAATTGGAAAATCTAGAATCTCTAATTCCCCAATGAAATTTAGGATAAATAATTAAACAATGAAACAAACCAGATAAAGTTGAATGCAATTTGTAGCTAAAAGACTTTAAAACAATATTTAATTAAATCAACAAATCTTTAATTTTGATAATTGATGCAAAAATAAGAAATCTCTAATTATCTTAATAGACAAAATGATCAAAAAGTTCGATTTGGACAAAATTAAACATAATGCAAGGCAACTCACAATAAAAAAGGGTTAAACGAATCATCAATTGAATTAAGAAGGCTTTAATTCTAAAAAGTAATACATAAAAAGAAATCCCCAAAATTGATTTAGGCAAAAATACATAATAAGAAATTTCCGTTCTCCCCTTCTAGCTAGCCTCCAAATCCCTTAATAAAATCAAATCCTGATGAGTTGAAATCAGATTAGCTATGCCCTAAACGATCATAGAGTTCAGTTGTTGAGTTTGTTAATTGAGTCAAGCTTCTTATATGAAGATCTGAGTGGGAGTAGCTGGAACTAGCTATCAACTAGTCAAAACCATCACCCTCTAAATCAAGAATTACTGCGAAGATTCAAGAAAGGATTTAAAGAATGGAATCACAACTGACATGAATACATTTACCTGAGTCGAGATCTCCCTCACCGGTTTGTCTCCCAAGAGCTAAGCCCCAAAGAGTCTCCTCCCTCCTCCGAAAATAAAACAAGTTAGTCATGGCCTAATTGCTAAAGTTTTCTAAGGTTAAATTGCTACCTGAGTTGAGTCTTTATTGTGCGAAGAACCGAGTAGGAAAAGATTTGTGAAGCCACCGCTAGCATCACCATCAGAGCGTCATCTATCATCCTCACAAGTTGAACAATAGCTGAAGATTTAAGAAAATCATAGATCATCATGCCTTAAATGTTAACGACTTTGCCTTTAATTTTGTTTCTGAACGTCATCATTTATGCTTATTGTAGATATATTCAGTGAACTAAGTGGGTCTATCTCGTGTGGGAGAGACCCTCTTAATGTAATCTTCTCTACTCTTTAATGAATTTTTAAATTCTAAAAAAATAAAACATAATTCAATTCAATTGAGAGTCAAGAAAGCTTAAATTAGTCATACATTGACCAAAGATCCTTTAATTTTTAAAAATTCAATGCAAATCATATAAAATTAGGTAATTCTCAATTTTGAAAATCTAATTTGTCCTATAGGTCAAATTGGTGCAATTAAATGTGTAATTTGTGAAATTGAACGCATAGGTAGCCATAAACATGTTGCAAAATGAATGAAAATTTAAAGGAACTCCCAATTGAACAAGGAAATTTGAAATTTGGGAAGGTTAGGGTCTAGTTTTAGAATTAGAGAGTGAATTGAGCATGGCGGAGCAAGGAGAAACCACCATGGAGTGTTAGAGAGCTAAATAGAGGTGGGGATGTCATTTGAATCTCATAAAAGAAGTGGAGCAAACGTCGAAAGAGATAAGATTTATTAAGGAACTTTTCAAATGGTTTTAGGAGGATATTGGTAAGGAGTGGATAGGAGAAGGACAGGAGAGTGATATTCAAAGTGGAAGCTGGTTTGAAGTGAAAAAACTGAGTGTATTTTGGAAAGAGGGAGCGAGGGAGGCCAGACTTTTTAATAAGAAAAAGGACCAAAAGTAATTCAGGGATCAATAGTATTGGTTTACTAGTTAGAGACATTGGCCGACCACTTAAGGTGTCTAGTCGACCAATATATAAAATCAGACTGTCCCTAAAATATCAAGAAAGAAAAGAAATTCTAGTGCTACCAATATTGGTCGACCATTGAGGATTACTGGTCGACTAGTGAGACTAGTTGGGCAACTAATTATACAAACATATAAGGAGGAAACTCTAGGGAAAAAATAAATTCAATGGAACATTAAAGCTTTTAAAGATTAAATTAAAAAAACATAAGATGCATTTATTTAAAGGAATTACTATCAATCATCCTTAATTCTCATCTAATGTAATGAAATCTATCCTCACTCATTGGTTTAGTAAAAAAGTCAATCAATTGGTTTAATGTATCTACGAACTCTAATTCAAAGTCTCCATTTTTCACATGATCTCTAATAAAATGATATTTAATTTCTATGTTATTAGTCCTATAATGTTGAATAAGATTTGTTGTGAGGCAAATGACACTAGTATTATCACGATTAGTTGATATTCTAGTAAGATCAAATCTATATTCTCTAAGTTGATGTCCAAACCAAAGTATTTGAGCACAACAATTACCAAACTACTATTAATAAAGCAACTGTATTTTATTTCTTACTATAAAGAAATTATTGCATTTCCTAAGATTGACAAGTCCCAGATTTGCTTTTTCTATTTAAAAGAATATTGGTAAAATTTACATTCGAATAACTAATTAAGTCAAATAATGTATTCTTAGGGTACAAAAGTCCTAATGAAATGATTCTATATAAGTATCTAAAGATGCACTTAACAGTTAATAAATGTGATTCTCTAAGACTTGATTGAAATAAAGCATATAGGTAAACACTAAACACGATATTAGGTCTTCTTACAATAAGATAAAGTAAGCTACTAATCATATCTTGATAGAGCTTTATATCTACCGACTTACCCTTTTCATCTTTGTTTAATTTATTGTAATGCTCATAGGTGTCCCCAATGGTTAAATTTAATCCATTATGAAGTGTTTAAGTAGTTCTTTAGTGTACTTTGCTTAATTTATAAAGATACATTCCTTCATTTGCTTAACTTAGAGTCTAAAAAAGAAGTCAAATTCTTCCATCATGCTCATCTTAAACTCCCTACTCATACATTTAGGAAATCTTTTAAGCATATTCTCATTAGTAACACCAAAAATAATGTCATAAACATAAACTTAAACAATTAGGATATCATACTAGTGCATTTTAATAAAAAATGTAGCACCAACTTTGCCTTTATAGAATCCATTTTCTAAAACAAACGCACTTAGCTTATCATACCAAGCTCTAAGGGCTTATTTTAAACCATATAATGTTTTGGAAAGTTTATAGCCTCATGTTTTTCAAAACCAAGAGGCTGGTCAACATAATGTTCTTCTTGAATTAAGCCATTTAAAAATGCACTTGTAACATCCATTTGAAACAATTTGAAATTCATATGGGATGTAAATGTAAGCAAGAATCTAATAACTTCTAGCCTAGCCACTAGAGTTAAAGTTTCCTTGAAGTCTATATACTCCTCTTGATTGTACCATTTTACTACCAACCTAGTTTTATTTCTCACAATAGTACTTGATTCATCTCATTTATCCCTTTTAAGTTGGTTCAACTCTTCATTCATAGCAAGAGCCTAACTTTCATTGTTAAGGGCCTTTTCTATTTTCTTAGTTTCAATTTGATAAACAAAAGCAAGATGAGTAAATTTTTAATAGGAGATATAATGATTACCACTTATTGAACATTAACTAAAAATTGATTAGGAGGATGGCTTCTCTTGAATTTCCAATCCCTTAGTAGTTCATCATCCTTCTTGTTTCCCTTACTTAGCTTAATAATAAGTTTATGAGTGGTTTGTTGGTGATCATTTTTGTTTCCTTAGAGGGCTAGTGACTTTAGTTCTTTGGATATACCTATATCATCATCTTTAAGATCTTTTTTAAATATAGTGGGTTAGATTCATCAAAAGCAACAAACATATATTCTTCAATAGCAAGGCTTTTCTTATTAAATACCCTATATGCTTTGCTAGTTAAGGAATAGCCAAGAAAATTCCCTTCATCCATTTTACAACCAAATTTCCCCAAGTTATCTCTAGTATTCAAAATATAGCACCTATAACTAAAAAATTTAAAATAATTGATTTTTGGCTTCTTCTCTTGCCAAATTTCATAGGGTTTTATCTATGGTTAGTATTATGTAGTCTCTATTTGAACTATGACATATAATGGTGACTATCTTTGTCCTAAAATACATAGAAATATTATACTCATTGATTATAGATATTTCTTATAATTTTCTATTTTTCCTTTCAATAACTTTATTTTGTTAAGGGGTTTCTAGTGAAAAAAAATTGTGAAAGATACCATTATCCTCATAAAAAGGTTTCAAATGTTTTAATGTCAAATTCCCTACTATAGTCACTCCTAATAGACACAATAGAAATTACTTTCCATTTTATACCCTTTTGAAAAAATTTGACAAATGCCTAAAAATAATCGTCTTTGTTTGCTACGAATAATACCTAAGTGAATGTATTAAAATAATCAACTATGACAAGAATAAAATTTACCACCTAAGTTGGCAACCCTAAGTGGTCCAAACAAATCCATTTGAAGTAAAAGTTTAATGGAAGTTACCATCTTTCTACTTTTGAATGAGCTTTTAGTTTGCTTTCCTATTGGCAAGCTCCATAAGTCTTATCTTTCTCAAATTTTACCTTTAGGAGCCCATTTATAAGTTGTTTGGAGTTGAGGTTAGAGATGAGGTCCATGTTTTCATGTCCATGTCTCCTATGCCAAATCCATGCACATTCACTAAAAGAAATTAGACACTTTATATCTTGGTTAAAAAATCATTAAGATCAATTGTATATGTTTCCTTCTTTTTTTCCCCTAAAAAATGCAATCTATTGTCAACTACTCTAGATACAATGTATGATCTCTCTTTAAAGCATATTTATAGCCTTTTATCACATAATTGACTCACACTCAATAAGTTATGCTTCATTCCATCAACTAATAATATATTATCAATAATTTTCTGGTCTTCTTACCAAATTTGTTGATGCCAATTATCTTACATTAGCATTATCTCCAAAAGTGATGAATCCTCCATTTGTCTTTAAAAGTTGAAAATTAGGATGCCAACGATTATATGTCTTAAGTATTTACTATCCATGTACATTTTGTTCCTCTTTTCTTAGAGAACTACAAAACAATCCAATTAATGTATTTTAGGTACCCAAATGAGCTTGGTCTTTAGTTATTAGTCTCTTTCTTCTTTTCAACCCACTTGCTTGAGGGTTTATTCATTGTCCTTTGTTTTGAAAAGAAAATTTTATCAACGTTTCCATATTTACCATATCAATGTGTCCATATTTACTATAAATGTGCTTAGATGTGGATGCTCCATGTTCATTTGTCATCTTAATCATTGGTTCTCCACTATGTAAATGCTTTCCTTTGATAAAAGTGGTTTTGGTGTTGGAAATGTTCTCATGAATATCCGATTACATGTCTATTATTAGAAATATTTTGAGCTCCTAACATGTTTTTCTAGTTTCTCACTTCCTTTATTGAATGTGGACATTGAGAGAATCAACTTCCTTCTTCAATTCTTTTCTCTTATGCTTAAAAGTGTCTAAATCATCATTATCCACTGTGGCTACAACTTTAGAAGCTTTAATGTTATGCAATTCTCTCTTTATCTTTTCATTTTTCACTCATGCATGCATCTAGATTCTTTTGAACTCCTTTGAGTTTGGAAGACATCTTTTTTCTTTTTCATGTTCATGATTTTAAGATCGTAAAAAGGTTTATCATATGTCAAATTGATGTTACTATTATCATTATCACATGAATTAAAGTTAGAGAGTACCTCATTACAACTTTTGCCATGAAATACATGTAAGCTATTTCTCCTTCCGAATGTTTACTTTTGGTGTCACTTATGTCATTCTAAGTGGAGGATTTGAGTACTTTCTTTTTACCTTTTTCCTTTTTTTCCTTATAGTCGTTTATTTCATACTTGTCGCTTTCTTTGAGGAGAGGACATTGAGACTTCATATGTCCAAATTTTCTACATTCAAAGTAAATAATATTATTTAACTTACATTTTGAATCCATCTTACTATTTTTCTAATCTTTTCTTCTTGAGGAGTTTCACTAAATGATATCTCTTCCTTGTCTCTTGATTCTTTCTTTGAGAATTTGAATGCTATTTTTTTCCAGAAATGTTATTTCTTCTTGCATTTTTTAGAGCCTCATTCTATATGTAAAAAGAGACCAATAAGGTCCTCTAATGGTAATGATTTTAAGTTTTTAGTTTCTTGTATAACCATCACTTTAGCTTCCTATACTTTCGATAGTGACCTAGACAACTTTCTCACAATTTCAATGTTAATATAGGTCTCTTCAAAGCCCTTAAGAGCAATCATAATATCAATAAATCTAGTATACGTACTAGAAATACTTTCATCATGTTTCATTTAGAACAATTCATATTGGTGAGTTAGCACGCTAACTTTATTTTCCTTAAATTGGTTTGTTCCTTCAAAAGTAACTTCTAGTGTATGACAAATTTCATGAGCTATTTCATACGTAGATGTTCTATAGAATTCATTTCTTTCCAATGAACAAAACAAAATATGGACAACTTTACTATATAGAGAGGTTAATCTTTTGTTTTGGGATCTCATTACTCCTTCAACTTAGGAACTTTTATATTATCTATAATTTTAGTGGGAATGTATGGAAAAATTGAAATAATTTCCTATAAATTAAAATTTTTGGTGATTAAGAAATTTTCATTCTTGTTTTCTAATAAAGGAAGTCATTTCTATTACAGAAAAGGGCTCCACTAATGTTTTGACCGTTTTAGTTAAAGGATGATGAAGATGCCCCTAAGTAAGCCATTATGACCTTTGCTATAGGATTTTATTTGAAATACTAATATTATAAACCCACTCTGATACCACTTGTTATTCCCTAATTGGAGGGGAGGAGGGGTATGAATTATGTGAATTCAATATTTTAATTAAAGCATACTAATTTATACAACAATGTCAACAAATTATGCTGGGTTTATTTAAATTATGTATCACACACCCCAACAATAGCTTACAACACAAATACAAGAATAAAATAAAAGTAAATGAATTTAATTATGCTTGTAAACAACAATGTAAAAAATTAAGTAAAGAAAAATGCAAATCGATTTATAGTGGTTTAGTAAACAATTCTCTCCTATTTACATTCCTAAGATTTGTCTTGGATTTTCTCCATAATTCTTCTTTCAAGATGAAAAATACTCTTTGTACAATCTTTTATTTTAGAAAAAAAGAACCTCCTTTTCTTTCTTTCTTCAATGGTAAAAAGGAAGCCTAAACCACTTTTAGATAAACCCAATACAATGGTCTCATACCCCAAAAATAACTTACAACTCAAATTTGCTCACTTGGATACTTTGATAATCACAGAAGGCTTACACACTCAAAATGAGACAATGAATGCTTAAATGATTGATAAATGCTTAGAAATGTGTGTATAGGACACTCAAAATATTCTTGATGCTAAAACTAGTGAAAAAAATACCTTTTGAGAATGTTTTAGGACCTAAAATAGCCATTGAAGTTAAGAACTAGCTGTTACCAAAGCTATATTCAATACTAGTAGATCGATATGCATAAAAGCTACAGATTCGTTAGTTGTTATAATACGAGTTGACCAATATGATAGATTGATTAATTAGTGCAGCAACCAATGTTATAACAAACTCCAGTTACTTCAAATTAATAGTTTTAACTTATATTAGTCAATCATTAACCCATATAAGTTGACCAATCACCCCAAAAACAAATTTTAACTCCTTTAAATACTCAATTTAATTAATGTCATTATGATTAAAAACAACAACAATAACAAAATCACAGTAAAAGCGTTCCCCAAAAAGTTACCCAAAGATTGTTTTAAAATAAAGAGGCTTTTGTATTAAAAATGAAAGTTTTAATATCATTTTATGAATTTAAAGACTTATGTTATAAAATGAATTGAAATTTTCATGCACGGTGAACCTTTTAAACTATCAAAGACAAGCAAGATGAGTTTATAACAAGTAATGCATGAAATAATCTTGATATATCTTGATCTTCTTCTTGACTTGATCTTGATATTGAAGTTTGTAAACATTGTCTTTTCTATCATAATCCTTTGAAATAATAATATTTTTTTATCATATTACTTCTTATTAATAACATTAAAATCGTTAGCATTACTTATATTTTGTTGTCATCAAAACTTCAATTGAATCCTTCCTTAGTTTAACATACATGTTTTTAGGTTTGTATGTCTTTCCAAACCTTCATCATTTTAATTCTCACACAATAGAATTTTGATCTAAGGAGTGTGTTTTTAGGTTACATTCCCATGCATAAAGGATATTAGTGTCTTGATTTTTCTAGAAATCGAGTTCTTATCTCACTTGCTATTATGTTTAATGGGTTTTTTTTGTTTTCAAAAATTTTTATGCATGATTTATAACTCTCACGATCATCGTCTGGGCTCGTACTTTAATGTTTAATCAACATTACTCCTATAAATCCACAAATTCACTCAACAAATCGTACCTACCAATGCCTAACTCCTGTGTTGGACCCCAAACTTTTCGTAGCATATCAGAACTATTGAATGAGAAATTTGGGTGATTAGTCACGAGTTAAGAGCTCATGAATGAAAGTTCTTGAACCAAGAAATGATAGGCAAGAGTAAAGTAGGGAATAATGAAAGTGGATAGATTCATGATTTGCTAGGGTGTTTTGGTGGATAAGAGATTTTTGAAATAGGAAGAATTAAAGTGAAAGTTAGCAGTAAAATGAAAGCAATATTTGTGTGGTAAGTTGATGAAGAATATGTACATACGTGTGTGTTCTTTTATTCGTGTTAATGATTATTCATGGATTATGATTTCTTTATAGAGGACATTGGGTTGAAATGAAGTTGAGAATGAGGAGGAAATGAAGTAGAAAAGGTGATTTTGGTATGAATTGTGTAAGGAAAGATTTTGAAATAAAGAGTTGTTCTGGAAAATATTCCTTGAGTATACTTCAGCATTTTAGCCACAACGTTTTCTCTGGTCATCCAAACGAGATGATTATTAATTTAGATTAACCTAGAGATATATGGATACATTTCGTATGAAGATATCAAATTTTAATTCTGTCTTTAAAAGTCTCAAAATTTGTCACGAAGTTAAGAATTGGGTGTAGTGTTTGTGTATGAATGAAAAATTTGTCTTCAAAATTTAGGAGCAAATTTAGGATTGATATAGATATATTTTGGTAAAATTGCCTCTATAAAATTGTAGATCTTTCTTTTATCTTTCCAACAATATATTATACGAAAAATTTGGACATCGAAGTCAAAAGTTATGATCTTTACAAGTGAAGACGTTCAGGAACAAAAGTAAGATGAAGTTACTGTTCACCCTATCTTCTTAGGTTTGCTGACATCATCTTTGTCTTAGTTTTGTTCTTATTGACGTCATCTTTGACTTAGTTTTGCTGACGTCATCTTCGTTTTAGTTTTGTTCTTGATGACGTCATCTTCATCTTAGTTTGACTTTTTCCATCTTAGTTTGACCTTTTACTTCCTTATTCTGCTCCATTTTTGACCCTTTTAGAGGCTGAATCTTACTTTGAGGCCTTCATTAAAGTTTTAGATCTTGAATTTCTCTTTTCAACCAGCTAAAAAACACTTTAGTCCAATATTTGTAGGGAAAGTTATGACAATTTTCCCAACCTTATATTATTTGATGATGTCACTTCGTCTAAAAAATGATGTCATATAGTCTGATCCATTTTTGACCCCTCAAATAAAAGGATTTGCCTTCTACTTCTTCACAAGAGTTTTAGTCTTGAAGTATTCATTTCAACCATATAAAGAACACCTTAATCCAATATCTGTAGTGAAAGTTATGGCAATTTTCCCAACCTTATATCGTCTGATGATGTCACTTCATCTAAAAAATAATGTCATATATTTTGATCCATTTTCTACCCCTCAGATGAAAGAATTTTCCTTTGACTTCTTCATAAAGGCTGTATCTGTTGAAGTATTCTTTTCAACCATATAAAGAAAACCTTAATCTGATATCTGTAGGGAAAGTTATAACAATTTTCCCAACCTTATATCGTTTGATGATGTCACTTTATCTCAAAAATGATGTCATATAGTCTGATCCATTTTTGACCCCTCAGATGAAAAAGTTTGCCTTCTACTTCTTTATTAAAGTTGTATCTCTTGAAGTCTTCTTTCTAACTATCTAAATAACATCTAAATCAGAAATTTATACAGAAAGTTATGGCTGTTTTCCCAAAACAGGTTCAATATGATTGAGGTCATAAACATGGTTGCTTCTTTTGACCATAACTCCTTCCCTAGACCTCCAAATGACTTGATTCTTAAATCATTGGATTCGTAAGACTTTTCTCTATATATCCATTAAAAAATCTAAGCTATTTGAAATGAAATAAGAAAGATTGAGTGGAAAAGAAGGGACAGGTACAGTGAGTGTGCTCTTAAAGGATATGAACTGGTGTTATCCAACTGAACATACTTCAGTGTTTTGATGATATCTTGATATGTAAAAATCAAAATGAGATGATTTCTAATTTGGGGTAAATTAGAGACATATAGCTACAAAGTATCTGAAGGAAGTGAATTGTGATTTAGTTCCTAAAACTTTCAAGGTATGGATGGAAATTGTAGATAGCATACTGTTTTGGACAAGAGTAGTCCAAAAATGTTTGAAGTATATCTTTTGAATCACTGAACCAAATTGAATGATTTCAATGGCATTAGAAACTTAAGATAATGGAGGAAATTTTCTAGAAGAAAGTGTTATGTCAAAATATTCAAGGGTATTTTTGGCAAGACATTTAAATTTAAAAGAACATAAGCCTATAAGGAAGGATAAAATGGATTTTTTGGACTCATTAAGGGCATAATTGAAAGAATAAGTGTTGTCTTGCTTACAAATAAAGGAGAAAACGTGAATGAGAAGATGCTAGAGAAGCAAAAATGAGTGAATGAGAAAAGAGATAAGAGAGAGAAACATGAAAAAGAATGAAAGAGAGAAAGAAGAGAAAACAAGCTAGGGTCTTATTTTCCTTAGCCTTCAAGAAAGATTTTGAGATTGTTCAAGAAGAGAAAAAAGTAGAGGAAGAGAAGAGCTTTCTTTTGAGCCAAGGATCCCTTCATTTGGTAGAGAATGAAGGTAAGATCATTTTGAAACTTTTGGGTTTTTGAAAGGATTTTAGTTCATGGAGTTTAGAAAATGTTTGGGTTTAAGTATTTTAAAACCAATTTTAGTGATTGTGCTTTGTGAGATTTTCAATTGAAAATCCTATTGAGTGAGATTTTTGTTATTGTATAAAGGGATCAAGAGAGACAAGATAAACAAAAGAAGAAGCATTTTGAGCAAGTCAAGTCTTTAAGCAAGGAAATCAAGGTGGGTACATGTTTTAATATAAATAAGTTACTACTGTTTTCTTTAAATCAAAAAAGTTTTCTGATTTCATTTGCATCATAATTGCTGCATTATTGTTTATGAATGACTTGTGAAATATGCTATATGTTTGTTAAATGATTTGAGTGATATTTTTCAAAAGGAAAAGACCATGAAAGTGATATAAAAAACAAGATGCATGTTTCTGAAAACCTGTTTTGAAGAAGAGTTTTCAAGATATACGTCAAGTATATGTAAAGCAAGTTTTTCAAGAAAAGTGTTATTTTGGGCAACATGTTTACAAGAATTTGAAATATATGTGTTATGTAGGTTTGTGGTGGTCCCTCAAGAATCGTCACGTGCATGTTGACCCAAGTTAAGGCTTCTTCCGCCTGCTCGCTAGTGCCACGACACTCCTTCATGGACTCCCATAAGTTCACGGCTACGCAAGACTATTAAATGGGATTGTGATAGTACGTTTTGTTCACGGCTATACAAGACCTTTAGGGAAAATGTGTAGTACGTTCTATTTTTGGATCCACCCGAACCATTTCTGATGTGCCTATATGCTCATGACATGTTTGTCAAGTTGATGCATTCATGTTTTTTAAGTTATGAATTTTGACTACACGACAAAAATTTTGAAAAGTAAATATTTTTACGAAGCAATAAAATATTCTGAGACAAGTAAAAATGTTTTCAAGGTTTTTACTTATTCATTTGTTATAAACTGTTACCCACGAGTTGTTAAGCTCACCCCCTCTCTATCCCATCCTCAGGTTATAGCTAGAAGATCAAGTGTTCGAGAGCCTAAAGAAATTGCTATATTTGCTACCTTGTATTTTTGTAATTAAGCCAATGGTGTGGCTTTTGATTTGTAAGCAAAGTATTTTTTTTCGAACTCGATTGTTTGAATAATGAAATGATAGATTTAAGTAGTTCAGTTATGAGTTTTATGTTTACATTGATTTAGAGCAAGTTAGTTGTTGATGTTTGATTGTCATGAGCACGACACCATTGTGGAATGATGCTTAATAAGGGTTCATGGAAAGAACCCTATATGGAAATAGGCTCAAGTATTATTTATGACGCTCAAGTTAAGTAGGATGATTTTGTTAATAGTTGGGTTCCGGAACGATGCCCAACACTCTGCCATTTACTTTCTATTTGATCTGCATACTCAAGCTTCCGCATCTCATTCTCCCTGAGTTGAATTGGTTTTTATACCTGTAATTAGTTTTGAAGCTTCTTTGCCAACAAACCCAACCTCCTTAAACTCTCTCATTTCCAATTTAATAAGTTCAATTTCATGCCCAAAACCTATTGCATGACCTATGGCACTTTCTCTACTTAGTTTATAACCTAAGGCTAATCTTACACTACCTAATATTCATCATACTCCAGGGTCCACCAATGTCCATCCTATGGTTACGAGACTGCAAACTGATCCCTTAGTAAATTAACTTCTTTGGATACTCTTGATACTACTGAATTGACTTGTTATACACAAGCTCACAAACATGAGAAGTGATGCACTACAATGTATGGAGAAATTAATTCAATAATTCAGAATGGTACGTGGACATTCTTTCATCCACCTCCACATGCTAATATTGTTGGTTGCAGTTGGGTTTTTTTTTTCAAGTTGAAATGTTAGACAAATGGTAGTATTGAGCAGTATAATGCTCTTATAGTTGCTAAGAGTTTTTATCAATGTGAAGGATTAGATTACTATAAAACTTCTAATCCTGTTATTAAATCGATATTACTATAAAACTTCTAATCCTGTTATTAAATCGATATTACTATAAAACTTCTAATCCTGTTATTAAATCAATAACCATTCGTGTTATTCTTCTATTGCAATTTCTTATAATTGGCTTATATAGCAACTTGATGTGAAAAATGTTTTCTTGCCTGAAGTTCTACACAATGAAGTTTACATGACTCAACCTTTAAGGTTTGTTAAAAAAAACGTTGTCCATTCTATGTATGTAAACTCCATAAAGCAATTTATGGTTTAAAACAGGCTTTACAAGAATGGTATAATCGACTCAGAGCAAAGCTTTTTAGGTTTGGATTCTTTGCATATGTTAGTGCTACATATCTGTTTATTTAGTTTCCTTCTGATAGTGTTATGTTTGTTCTTATTCACGTCGATGACATCCTATTTATGGGAAACAATATTGGTTTGGGTGAGCCCGTATCGTTGGGTTTTGTCCCGTTTGATTACACCCACATCCCGTAGGGGGCGCTGCGCATCCCGTGAGGGCAGCGGGAGTCGAACCTGTGACCTCAGGATTTTGTTGGGTGCATGACAGCTCAAGTGGTATGAGGCAAACCCTGAGGTCACACCCTAATTTCATGGGCCTATAAAAACAATATATGGTTGTTTACTCTAGCACTGTGGCTGAATATCGAGGTCTAGCATATGTAGCTATTGAGATAGCATTATTGAAACCTCAATTTATTGAGCTTTACATTCCTTTTTCCTCCCTTCCTGTCTCGTGGTGTGATAATCTTATGGCTATATTCATTATTGCTAATCTAGTTTACGCGTGCGAACTTAACACTTTAAAATTGATTATCATTATGTTCGGGTTACACGAGGGGCTCTATCTGTCTAATTCCTTTCCTTTGAAGACCAAATTTTTAATATTCTCATGAAAACTCTTAGAAGTTTTGAGTTGTCCTCGTGTAATTGATGAAGCAATTATAAGGGAACATAGTTCACGGAGTAATTATAGGTAATTAGAGTTATTGTCTAATTAAATGTATTATATATATATAATATAGCTACACATATAATTCATATATTCTTCATTTTATCTATTTCTCTGTTATTGTTTCTCCATGTTTTTCTTATCTATGTATTTTAAATTTAAAACATTATAAAATCCATAAATTTTTAAATACCAAACATTTAGTTTTAAATTATTGATAAACAAATAATAGTATTGGTTCTGTTGGATTCTGGTTGAACGGTACATTGCCGTTTGGATCCATGAGTTGGCAACTTTCGGTGATGAATTCGACGTGAAGATACCTGCAAAACAAAGAAGGCTT
>JANTNU010000006.1:9622517-9632648 GCA_024752395.1 Erythroxylum havanense
ATGTGTAGAAAGTGAGAAAAGTGACTAAGTTCATTTAATATTGTGCATAAGTTCTAAAGTTAATGAGAAAGGATTTTTACCAATGGTAGGGACTTATGTTATCCTATCATTATAAGATTTGCAACTAATTTCTTATCACTTCAATATTTTGTTCAAATTAAGAAAGAGCTAAGACAATTGTCTACAAGTAATAAGTGAGTTGCATTTTAGTATGTTAGGTTTAATGTTGGAATGGAGATTTTAAAAATTGTGCTAGAAGATCATGAATTTTGGTTCTAATATCAGTTTATCATCTTAGTTTATGAATATTTGGTAAAGGCACTTTATCTAACTAATAGTAATGAGAAGGTAGTAATGGATTATTTTATGATGTTATAGAGAGAGCGAAGAAACCAATTAAGACTAATATAAAAAATAAGCTTTTCTTGTACATATCTTGTCTTGTAGTCATTAATAGAAGATGAAAAAACAAATTTACTCTCTATTGTTTGTTGAATCCCTTAGCTCATAAATGGAAGTATACAAGGATACATGTAGTGATTTTGGGATGTCTATTAAATATGTCAAATAGATAATATTAACCTAGGTATAAAATTCTTCACTTTTTATTTGTGTAAATTAATTATCATTTCATTTTGTTCATAAGATTTTTTTATTGTCGTACAGTTATTTTATGGATTAATTTGGAAGCATTGTTTTAGAATTACAAAGGTTTATAATTAAATTATTAGTTAATATATGAGTGCAACTACGTGTGAAAGGAATTAGAAAAAGTTTGAATCATTCATTATGAGAAAAGAAATAAACTAGAATACAAGAGAATAAATGATTTGATATTTGTTTAATATAACTTGAAGTTTTAAGAAAGATATATTATTGTCATTATTTTCTCAATAATTTAATTTTATTTGTTTACTACGACTCTTTTTTTAAATGAAAAAGAATTGTATTAATACTAGCAAAAGCTACAAAACAAGATTATAATGAGTCACATGATCTGCCTACAAATTTAGAGCATTTAATAGTTACAATGATACATTGCAAAAATTAATTACAACATCCAGTTGTTCTTCAATCCTTAGTGAAGTGTATGTTGTTTATTGTGAAATAAATGCTACTTGTATCCTATTCACTATATTGTCTACTAATTGTTATTTTCCTTCTTCAATTCGTTTATAAAATCTTTTGCTCCTTTCCCTCTATAAGGAATAGATGGTAGTAGTAAAAGTTATCTTGAGAAGCAGTTCTGTCTAATTTACCTTGCTTATTACAAACCATAAGCATATTAAGTGTCTCCATCCAATCGAATGTGTAGCTAGGGAGTTGTAACATGTACATGATTCTACTCCAAATTTCTCTAGAATAGTTACAACTGAAGTATAAATGATCTGATATGTGTGCACATAACACATATCAAATCATATTCCTTAAACCATCTACTTTTAGTTCAAAGTTTATTTTTGAGCACTAGCTAAGAGAAAACCAAGGCCTTTAGATTTGAAGACTACTTCCATATAATATCAAACAAGGAACAACCTCATCATTACATACAAGTAACTTATGACAGGAGCTATTAGTAGAGGTATGTGTGGAGTTATGGGTCCATATAATGTTGTCTTTTCCCACTCTAGTAAGAATAGGTAGCAAATAATCTATAAACAAGGAAGAGCCTCTGAAATTTCCATCCCAATCTCCCTCTTAAATAAGTGAGGATAATCTAAATGAGAGAAATTTATTTTTGAGTATTACAATTTTTCTCTCTAAATGAATGGACTGTGTAACAGTCCAAACCACCTGTCACAGATATTGTCCACTTTGAGTTGCCCCTCAGGCCAAACCCCTCACAGTTTTGCTCTTCCCACCCTTAGGAAGACGTGTCTTAGAGGGAGAGGTATCCATCCCTTATAAGGCATACTTCATTCTTCTCTCCAACTGATGTGGGATCTCACACACTCCAACCCCTTAGGGCCTAACCCAGCTGGCACAACAGTTCGGGTACCGACTCTGATACCATTTATAACAGCTCAGACCATCCACCCACAGATATTGTCCACTTTAGGTTACCCCTTAGGTCAACTCCCTCACAGTTTTGCTCTTCCCACCCTTGGAAAAATGCATTTTGTGGGAGAGAGGTATCCACACTCTTATAAGACACACTTCGTTCTCATCTCCAACAGATGTGCAATCTTACACTCTCCACCTCTCTTAGGGCCCAACCTAGCTAACACAACATTCCGGGTACCTACTCTGATATCATTTGTAATAGCCCAGATAACTCGTCCATAGATATTGTCCTTTAGGTTGCCACTAAGGCCAAACCCCTCACAATATCCTACATCAGTTAGAGAGTAGAACGAAATACACCTTATAAGGGTATGGATACCTCTCCCCCTAAGACACGTTTTTCTAAGGTTGGGAAGAGCAAAGCTATGAGGAGTTTGGCCCTAGGACAATCCAAAACTGAAAATGTCTGTGGGCGGGTGATTTGGCTGTTACAAATAGTATCAGAGTTGGTATTCGAACCATTGTGTCAACTAGGTTGGGTTCTAAGGGGGTAGAGAGTGTGAGATCCCACATCGGTTAGAAAGGAGAATAAAGTACACCTTATAAGGGTATGGATGCCTCTCCCCCTAAGACGCATTTTTCTAAGTAGAGGAAGAGCAAAACTGTGAGGGGTTTGGTCTTAAGGACAACCTAAAGTGGACAATATCTATGGACAGGTTGTCTGGGCTATTACAAATCGTGTCAGAGCTAGTACTCGAACCGTTGTGCTAGTTAGGCTTGACCCTAAAGAGGGTTGGGCCCTAAGGGGTTGGAAAGTGTGAGATCCCATATCGGTTGGAGAATAGAATGAAGTATGCCTTATAAAGGTATAGATACCTCTCCTCCACAAGACGCATTTTCTAAGGGTCGGAAGAGCAAAATTGTGAGGCGTTTAACCTAAGAGACAACCCAAAGTAGACAATATCTATGGACGGATTATCGGGGTTGCTACGAATGGTATTAGAGTTGGTACCCGAACCGTTGTGCCAGCTAAACTGGGCCTTAAGGGGATGGAGAGAGTGAGAACCCACATCGGTTGAAGAGGAAAATGAAGTTGTCTTATAAGGGTATGCATACCTCTCCCTCCAAGATGCGTCTTCCCAAGGATAAGAAGAGCAAAACTGTGAGAGGTTTGACCTAAGAGACAACCCAAAGCGGACAATATCTGTGGATGGGTAGTCTAAGTTGTTACAGACTGTATGCAATCTAGTTATCAAACTAGAACCAAATATCATCACCATCTCCTTACTGATGCTTAATGTGTGGATAAACCATGTCTCTTAACTTAAACATATATATGAAAATCCATGAGAAGTCCTTTGAGTTTCCAAGTTGCCAGAAATCCAGGTCTTTATGATGATATTTGTTCACCCATTTAATCCAAAGTGCTTTTTTATTATGTAAAGTCTCTATATCCTCTTACAAAGAACAACCTTGTGCATATGTGAAATTGGAATGATACTTAATCCCCCTTACTTCTTTGGTACTGTGATTTCACTGCATTTCTAATTTGCTCGACCATATAAATGCTTTTAAAATCTTATCTATCTCCTTATCCACTCGCTTAGGTAACACCGTATATGTAGACCAATGGATGTGCATGTTATTTAATACTAAACTAATGAAAGTCACCTCCCAAAAATGGATAAGAACTTATTTTGCTAAGCATTAATTATATCTTTAACCTTCTCAATCAGAAGAATGAAATATGAAAACTTAGGCTTATTTGAGGTAATTGGAACTCCTGTGTTACTGATATGCTCTGAGTTCCTAAAATCAAAAGATATTTACAAGCTACTTTTCTCAACATTCACCTTGAGTCTAAACCAATCTGAAAAAGCCTATAAGATGTTTAACAACATTCGAATGGATTGCCTATCTAAACTGCTAAGAAGTATTAAATCATCGGCATACATCAAATGAGAAAGTTTAATATCTCTACATTTGTAGTGATACTGAAATCTGCCATTACAATTGATAAGCTTAGATATCAATCTGGATAAACCTTTCATTGTTAAAGTGAAAAGGTAAGGGGAAAGTGGATCCTCTTGCCGAATTCGTCTAGTATTTCTAAAAGGTAGAGATGGGATTCCATTCACTATAACTCTAAAATTTGTGGATTGGATGCATTGAAGTATCCAAGTTTTGAAATTAAAAGGCAAACATATGGCTTCTAAGCATGCTTTTAAAAAATTCTAGCTAATTGTATGATAATCCTTGAAAAAATCTATCTTCAGTACGAAACTTTTGATGTTCTTACTTGAAAATTTTTATCTTCAGTAAGAAACTTTTGATCTTCTTACCTAACTTGTAATTTCTCGGCAATTCTTGAAGAATTAGTATATTATCACCAATATTCCTTTTTGTTAAGAAAGCCCCTTAAGCCAAATCAATGACATCTTTCAGAACTAGCTTGAACCATAAAGCAAGAAGTTTATCTATGACTTTTTAAACTATAGTAAAACAAGAGATAGGTCTAAATTTAGCGATGTAAAATGGATGTTTCTTCTTGGGAATAAGGCAAATGAAGGCATGATTCACTTTCTTTAGCATTTATTTTGAAAAGAAGAACTTAAAGACTACTTCAGTAAAAAAAAGTCCCAGTAACTGCCCAAGTTTTTTGAAAAAAAAAGGGCTTTAAAGCCATCTGTGTTTTTAAGGATGAAGATTAAAGAGAACTTCCTTAAATTTTTGTGGTGTGAAAAGAGCAATTAGCATGTCATGCATATCCTGGTTAAGAGAAATGTCCAAAACATCTTTAACATTGAAAACTGGTTGATGATTATTCGACTTTCCCATCAGTTGCTGAAAATAATCTTTGGCTAAGTTGATCTGGTCCTGTTGCTTTGTGATTACATTTCCTATACTATATTTCAATTCAAACATAGTATTGATGTTTCTTCTTGATAGAAGAGATGCATGAAAGAATCTAGAGTTCAAATCTCCATCTCTTAACGAATTTAATCTAGCCTTCCACTTTAAAATAGATTGTTGAAATGCCAAGGCTTCTTAGTAGTCCTATAGCCTTTAGATTTCAATATTCTTGAGGGATGTATTAACAGGATTAATAGCAATCAGCCTGTGCTTCTACCAACTTAATTAAGATCACTAAGATTTTGATTCTTTAATCGAACAAATTGTTTGATACCACATTTAACCAGCTTTAGCTTCTACATTAGTTGAAAAGCCTTGTAACCCTGCACTACTTGGCTCTAATAGCTACTTACAATCTCCATAAATCTAACCATCTATTTAACTCCATTGTCGAATCTAAAGGGAGCCCCTAGTTTGGTAGTTTTATTCATTTTCTAGATGAGAATGAAAAATTGATCTGAAAAAATGTTATCTCCAAAGTAGGCATATGATTGTGGGAATTGACTTCGCCAAGTTTGATTCAAGATAGCTCTATTAAGTTTCTTCCTGAGTAACATATTGCCTTGTTACTTATTTGACCATGTAAAAATTCTGCCAGTAGATTTAAGATCCAATAGCATTACCTATTAAAGTAGCTAAGTTAGTTCTCTGCTACTAGCCATTTTGTATCTTGCTCCACCTTCAAATTCACTGGATCTCAACGAACAGTTAAAATCCCCTATTGCTAGCCACTAATGTTGCATTCCATTGTTAATAGGCTGTAAATCATTCTATAATGTTGCCCTCTAAAATGCAAAATTTGATGCATAAAAAAGAGTAATTTTAAACGTAAGAGTGTTATCTTTCATTGGACAAAGTAGATGAATAAATTGATCACTCATATTGGATTCTACCTTAATGCATTTTGAATTATATTGGCAGATAATTTAGCCATTATAATGATGTAAATGATTAGTAATAGTCTTCCATTGAACACCCAAAAGAGAATCCAAACTAAATAAGGGGAGCTTTTATTTTGCCTCAAGGAGACCTACCAGAATAGGCTTCTTATCAAGTACTAGGTCCCTCATCATAGATTGTTTGAGAGAGTCATTTAACCCTCTTGTATTCTATACTAGAATTGTCATTTAAGGGGATAACCCCTTCTGTTTGGCTTTCCTCCTAGCTGATATTCTTCTGGAATTAAAGGAAGTCTCATGGAAATTCTCTACTATCTCATCAAATCTAAGGTTCTCTGGTTATATTAGCATCAAATTGTTTGTTTGATCACCATCAGGTTGCTTATCCAGTAGAACAGTTTCATCTGCCGTCATTACTGCTAATGAGTGTGAGTCTTGTGTATGAGTTACATCCTCCTAGTTGTTAACTACCTATATCAGATTTGTGTTTCTAGATGTTAAACTATGTTCACCAAAATGTGGAGTAACTATTGCAATACCCTGATTGTCAGAGATCACCATGAATTGATTATTAGAAACTAATTGTACACCGCACCCTCATCATTATCCACTAGAGTATATTCAATCCCTAATATATGTTCTTGCTATCTAGTTTGAAAAAGTCTCCCTATAGGAACCCACTTCTTGGTAGAACTATGAGGCTTCTATAGATAGGACATATTGATTTTAGATTTCAAAAGCTCGCTTATTTCTCCCAACTTAAGTTTTGATAAAGTATCAGGCAGAATAGCATTCCTCTTGATCTCCATGCATATCTTTGCATACCCCTATTCTCTCCATACTGGATGTTTAAACATCTATACACATAGGTTTACCCAAAGAACTTGCTAAAAAACTCAACCCTGCAACTTTCCAAAGTTCTAGAGGGAAATTATGAAAATTCACCCACATAGGAAAAACTTCAACACATTCCCTATCAAATTTAATCCCAGGTTTCCATTTCTAGATAAACATGTTGCCCCCTATACGCCAAAGTCCCATTTCCAAAATCTCATTCAAGTAGCAATCACCCATAAATTTAAATAAGACCGTACAATCATCCATAAGCAAAGTTGTTTCCAAGCCTCTATCTCATTCAAGTAGCAATCACCCATAAATTTAAATAAGACCGTACAATCATCCATAAGCAAAGTTGTTTCCAAGCCTTTCTTACCCCACCATGCAGTGGCCCACGCATTGATAACTAGAAAGATAGATCTCTTGCTCTAGAAAAGCCGACAAATGCAGTGGACTAAGCCCTCGTGCTTGTTTGTAATAATTCAATTGGTGGAATGACTACACCGTCTTTCATAACATCCTGGTAATATTTCAATTGTAACTTAGTCTGTTAAAGTTGAATCTTTTTTTCTAGGTGCCAGCAGTTGGTAAGGACCTTTGTGGATTAGGGGTATCTGATTTTTTGGGTGGACTCACCCTATTTCCTGAAGCAACTTACTAGACTAACTCTCGCGTAAAAGTAAGAAAATCTTCCATGGACATGTTTGACGGCTGCCCACCATCAGTTGCCATCGAACTAGCCTTTAAAAGACCCTCCATGGAGGTAAAAACCTCCATCGAGTTGGATGCAAATGGGACCAAGGATGTAGCAGATCATAACATTACTCAAAATAATTGGACCTAAAATAATAACAGTAATGAGTCTAAGTCAATCTCATCGAGATTAAATCTAATTACTTTCTTAAATTATATGTATATGTAAAACAGGGAGGTTAGGTTTGATGCAAATTAGAAAACAAAGTAAGATTGAGTATATAAAAGTAACTCAAATTAAACAATAGCAAAATGAGAAAATTGATGAATGGATTGAAATTCGATTTTTTGGTTTAATATCGACCTATGCACAATTTAACATATTTCATTGCATTATCATCTTCACACTTTTCTTTGAACTATTGATAGTAGATTAACAACAAGCTCTATTAATCCCAGTTTTTCATTATGTTATATTTAATTAAAATAAGCTTTTTAATTAATCCTAGCTATCGGATAACCTAAAACAAAATCTCTAAATTTAATTGGACAGCCGCATTATGAGTGAGAAAAACATATCAATCTAAGCAATAACCACACAAGCTCAGGTTATTTAATCAAGGTTACGTTATCTCTAATGATTTGAAACCATTAGCTGCCACAGAAGAATTCAAACACGACTATTACATATCATATTCAAAGTTCTAGAATTGGGTTTTCATAAAAAACAATCTAATAGAGCATAAAGATTATTTTTACACAATACCCAATTCAATAAACCTAAGATAACATAAACAATCTGTAAAGAGGGAAAAAGCACAATACAAAAAGATGCTATGCTTAAATGTATTCCTTGGTGTCTATTTCACCTTCAAACTGGTGTTGGGAAGTTAGCCCTTTGTCTTCTCTATGAATCTGCATGAAATAGCTCTCGATCACCTCTGTCGTTCCTAAAATCAAAGAAGAATGAATAATATCGTGTAGCTCCCCCTTACTGCAAGGTACAGACAGGGATGCTTGGAGGTTATTCCGGTACATATCCTGCAATAAGGGCGAGCTATGTTCGATCACTAAGTTCACTTCACATGGATTCATATCATTATTCACTTATAAAGCATCATTAGAAAATAACAATATTTTAAAACCAACTCTTTCCTCATTTCACTTCACAAATTCAAAAGTCTACAGTGTATCTTTCAACACTTACAACATGTACATCATCAAAACCTAGTACAAAAGTACTACAGGAAAGAGGACAATATACAAATTCTATCTAATCTATCCCCAAAATCTAGCTGACTGACTTTTGTGCTATGACTTCTCTTGCCAAACCACAATCTACATGGCTAGTCAAGCCTCTCAGTAGCTAGAGTCATCTCTTGGTCTTGAAAATACAACATTGTAATTTTGGGGAGTTTAATTTGCGAACTTAGTGAAGTAACCATCATTGATGGTTCACTCAATTCATGTAACACATCATTTCATATAGCATACAACCACATTTTTGCATAATTGGTCATGTAACATATTTTCACTCAAGCATAGGCAATTACTCATTTCAATCAATCAAACATACTTATCAAAATATATATGAAATGCTTATGAGACACTTTTTCAATTGTTACTTTATTATGACCGAGTGTCTGAACTCTCCCGTATCTATTTTGGATACCAGGCTCATTACTAACTGTCCCTTATCCGAGGAGGATATAGGGCTCATTATACATAGTGTGCCTTAGGCTCTTAATCACTGTCTAAGTTCGAGGCTCTTTTCACATGTTAAGCTTTAAACTCTGATCGGTGGCTACTCTAGTCACAACTCTCATTATCTAATTATGCATTCATGTATAGAATGCATCTATCACAATAAATTATTTTATGAAGCACATAGGTCATCACATTCACATGCAAACAGCACTTCAGTATCCCATTCCAATATCACAGTCATCAGACCTTCATTGTCCAAAATCAACAATCAAAACAAATTCATTCAATCATTTATAATAGAATTTAAGCAAACAAGTAATTAAATGAGATCGTCTAGGTTACTCACAAGTTGCTCCCAAAGCTAATGCTTGGAAGTTCCGACAATGTCTAGAGGTTGACGTTCCAGTTGCTCCTCTATAACAAACAACATACACATATATCATAATTTGCACAATCATAAGTATTTAATATTACACATGTATGAAATGAAATATGTACAACGCATGTTCATGAAAATCCTGGGTATCATTCCATCAATTTCATCATAAAATCATTCTCATATCAAAACTCATCTAAGTATAATTTATAATTAGGTTTATACCTCAATAAAAACATCAAGACCATAATTCATTTCTTATTGATTTACTTTTAGATTTTTCCACGACACACTTCAGGTCTATTGTTCACATTCAATTAGAAAGTGAAAATGATGTAATTTGGTCACACTATCTTCTAGAAAAGTGTTCCTCTATGTCTTATGTTTCTACTGACACCAAAATCACTCAATTTGGTTCAGTAATTTAGAAAATAAGCTACAAACATTTTTTGGCTGTTCATATTCAAAAACAGTATACTATACACTACTTCCATCCATAAATTAAACATCTTAGAGATTGAATCACAACTTGATTTCTTCATATGATTTGTAGCCATATTTCTCTAATTTATCCAAAATTAAAAATAATCTCATTTTGAATCTTACATGTAACATCCCGACCCTGATGGGAAGGGTATATGGGTCAATTGGTACAGGCTAGTTTGTTGCATTGCATAGTCCGATATGAACCTGCATTTGGCC
>JANTNU010000006.1:9800345-9811166 GCA_024752395.1 Erythroxylum havanense
CCGACGACGGAGGATCAGCTACGACGAGAGGCCAGCGGCGACGAGAGGGTCCGGAGGAGAGAAACCGAAGAAGAAGAAGAGAAGCGAAGGAAGCCAGAACGGAACGTTCCGGCCGGTACCGGCCGGAACGGAACGGTATCCATTACATTGGTTTCAACCCTAATCTCCCAATCTATGCTTCAAATGGGAATGACTCCAACACATATGGATTTACACCTGGACCTGGACATTCGGTTGGACTTCCGTATGGGTATGGGCCTTCACATGGGCCCTCATCCTTTCAAACAGATGGGCTTAAGTCACATGCATCTTTTCCAGACCCGGCCCAGCAACATCAAACCCACCCTTTTAACCACTACCCATCCCAATCAAATTATTCCCCACGATCCACAACCTATAATAAATCCATCCGTTGCCAAATTTGTTGGATATGGGATCACATTGCGGCCCACTGTCAATTTCGTTACTTTGCCTCTCGCAATTGTCCCACAAATTCCACACCTCATCCAAATAACCTATCCACTACTTTTACTGCCTTAAACATTCACCACTCTTCAGACTCACTTATCCTTCCTTCTAGCAATATTTCTGAATGGCTTCCGGACACTGGCGCAACCAATCACATGACATCTGATCCCCACGTTGTTGAATCTGAAATACCTTACAATGGTCCAAACCAAGTGATTGTCGGTAATGGATAAACTCTTCCTATTTCCTCCACTGGTAACATCACCTTTACTACTCCAATTGGCTCTCTTCATCTCAAAAATGTTTTAATCGTCCCTAATTTTACTGTAAATTTATTTTCTGTCGCTAAGTTTGTTAAAGATAACTCTTGTCTTATTGAGTTTAACCCATTTGGTTACATTGTGAAGGATCTCAACACCAAGACATCTATATTCGCGGGATCCATCCACAATAATCTCTATCCTATGAAGGTCCCACTCCGATTCAGAAATTCTGTTGCCCTCCATGCTACTTTCACTCAACTCCACCTATGGGATCAACGTTTGGGTCATCCTTGTTCCGCCATTCTTTCCAAATTATCTCTTCCTTTTAAATTGTCCTCATATGTACTGAATAATTGCACCTCATGTTTATTAGGCAAAAGTACACGTCTTCTCTTTACTTTATCATCACGTGTTTCTACTATGCCATTACAAATTATTCACTGTGACATTTGGGGTCCGTCGCCATCTCCTTCATTTTCTAGCTATCGTTATTTCATTATTTTTGTTGATGATTTTAGTCGATATACCTGGATTTTTCCTTTAACTCACAAACATCAAGTACTTTCTCAATTTCAACTTTTCAACAATACTGTTGAAAATCTCTTTTCTACAACAATTAAAAATTTCCAATGCGATGGAATTCATGAACTCATCAAAGTATCCTTTGCTGCTTACCTTGCCTCCCATGGCATATCATACCGAATTTCGTGCCCACATATCCCACAACAAAATGGCCTTGCTGAATGTAAAATTTGCCATATTATCGAAACTGGGCTTACTCTTCTCCTTCATGTCTCTTTAACAAAACCTTTTTGGTTCGAAGCCTTTTCTATAGCCACCTACCTTATTAATCTCTTTCCCACACTTGTTGTAAATCACAAGTCACCTCATGAAACCTTATTTCTCCATCCACCTAATCTTTCACACCTTCATGTTTTTGGGCGTGCTTGCTTTCCTTTTCTTAGGGCCACTCGTACAGAAAAATTAAGCCCAAAGTCCATCCCATATGTTTTTATAGTGTACTCATTACAATATAAAGGTTACCGTTGTTTTGACCCTATTACGTCCAAACTTTACATCTCTCGACATGTTCGATTCCTTGAAACTATTTTTCCTTATGCAACTTCCACACCTACCATCTCACCTATATCCTCTCCCTCTTCCATCTTGCTCCCACTACCTGCTCCACCCTTTTCCCCTTCACCCACCACCACATCAAACCCATCACCTCCTTCCCCTTCACCTCACCACCATATGATCACTCGCACACGTGATAACACTCGTGTTCCCAGGATCCTTTCCGACTATGTCACCTATTCCACAAACACGCAACCCTCCCATACCCCTGATCCTACCTCCTTCACTTAAGCAAATAAATTTCCACATTGACGTCAAGCCATGCTTGATGAGTTCACAACTCTACATCGCAATTAAACCTAGACTCTGATCCCTCCTCCTCCTAATGCTAATATTGCTGGTTGTAAATGAGTTTTCTCCACCAAAATAAATTTTGATGGGACCTTAGATCGCTATAAAGTTCGGTTAGTTGCCAAAGTCTATCATCAATCTCTTGGCATTGACTATACAGATACTTTTAGCCCTGTTGTCAAACCTACTATCATTTGTGTCATCCTTACCATTGATCTCTCTAAATATTGGCCGGTTCATCAACTTGATGTCCATAATGCCTTTCTTAATGGCAATCTTACTGAACCAGTTTTCATGTCTCAACCACCCAGCTTTATTGACCCTCACAAACCATCTTATGTCTGTCATCTTCATAAAACTCTTTATGGTCTCAAACAGGCTCCGAGGGCCTGGTTTCATCGCCTCAGTCAAAAGCTCCTTGATTTACAATTCACTCCCACTAAATCTGACACATCCTTATTTGTTCATTCCACCCCTTCCCATACCACGTATCTCCCTGTCGATGTTGATGATATCCTAATTACAGGCTCGTCCCCCTCTTTCATCACCAATCTGATTCAGGACCTTAACAGTACCTTCTCTATCAAAGATCTTGGTCTCCTTTACTTTTTCCTTGGGATAGAAGCAACTACCACAACAACTGACGTCCTTCTCACCCAAACTAAGTACATAAAAGATCTTATTCTCAGTACAGGCCTTGCCCAATCTAAACCTGTCATTACTCCTATTACCCTAACTCTTCCACTTTCCAAAAATCATGGCATCCCTCTTCCTGATCCTTCTGAATATCAGAGCACTGTTGGTGCTTTTCAATATGTGTGTCTTACCCGTCTTGACATTCAGTTTGCAGTAAATAAAGTCTCTCAATTTCTCCATTATCCCACCGACATTCATTAGACCACTGTTAAAAGGATTCTTCATTACCTTTGATCCACATCAACCTCTGGAATCCATTTGATCGTCAAACATCTCTCTCTATTCAAGCCTACTGTGATGCCGACTGGGCTGGGTGTCCTAATGATCATCGTTCCACATCTGGTTACTGTATTTTTCTGGGCCCAAACCTTATCTCTTGGAGTGCAAAGAAACAATCTACTGTTGTGAGATCTAGCACTGAAGCAGAGTATCGCAGTATAGCTAATGTTGCTATTGAAATATGCTGGATTACGTCTCTTCTTGGTGAAATTGGTTTCTCTCACCCCACACCCACTCTTTGGTGTGATAATCTGGGTGCAACATTTCTTGCCACCAATCCCGTTACTCACATTTGGACAAAACATATTGAGATTGACATTCACTTGTCAGAGATTTGATTACCAATAATGCACTTATTATTCAGCATCTATCTTCCTGTGATCAGATTGTAGATATCATGACCAAGGCTTTATCTTCCTCTGCATTTCACAATCTTCGTGACAAGCTCACTGTGAGACCTCACCGTGCGCTTGAGGGGGGCTAATAAACATATGAAGATCTTCTACAATCTCAGCATTATTGTGATTTGTATTATCTCCTGTAATCTCAATTGAATTCATTTGTATCTTATCTTATCTCAACAACTTAGATCATCATAAACTTGTATAAATACAGTGTAAAGCAATTCATTGATACACAAGGAAAACAATACATTTCTACTTCAATTCTGTTCTTCTATCACTTTCATTGACTATTCCTCTCAAAACCAAAACAAGATATTTAAAATGCCCTTGTCACCATTTTATTTGTGAATCTTAGTGCATTATGGCTGCATTTTGACCAACGATAGGACACTTTTGAAACAAAAAAGGATAAATGCCTTGAAGCTTTATCAACTGCTATGACGGATCTTTAACCCAAGATCGTTGCTAAGTCACTTAGATAAAACTAAGTTCTCGACCCACAAGTTCCGCGCGCAAAACTCAAACAAAGCACCTCCTACAATCCACCATCACTTATTTCATCCTCTTCCTGCCTCACTTGCTCCTTTTAACTCTCGATCCTCTGCCGCTACATCACACTAATCCTTTTCTACATTTTTGTTGGTATCAATCTAAAATTTGGACGTGTTAAGGAAGAATGCTCTAAAAATTTATACCTGACTTCTTTTGGATGATATAAGTTAGTCTCGAAGAACTTAGAACATAAAATTCAAATAAACCAAAATGCTAAAATATGTTAAAATAAAGGTTGGACTAAAGAAACAATTTGATTTAAATTAAGAGAAAGTACAAGCTTCGAAAGGAATCTGGACGATGAAAAATGAATACACAATATAAAGAAAACTGAAAAATAATAATAAGATATTTTGATTGTTTTGTTACGAGTATTTTAGGTTGTCTTTTTTGGATATTGCGTTTAGTGTCTTGTATCATAGTGGTAATGAATTTATAATTTTATATATTCTTCTCAACTTTAAGTAGATTTCTCTGCTTTTTACACTCTAGTTAACTTCTTGCTACTATTCTCACAACTTCAGCTTAAGGCATTTCTCTTGTAACTTCCTAACTTCTAGCCTACTTCTCACGTTTCTCCATCATGTTTGTTACCTACCCCTAACACATTCATCCTCCACATTTTGGATTTACGTCATCCATGAATTCTTTTGTTAAACATTTACAGATCTTTCATGTTTTGGGCGCTTTTTACTTGTAGGCTAGATTTCTTTTTAAGCTATCAACAATTATCCCCCGTATATGTTTAGTTGAGCAAACAAAATATATGAGATAAAAGTTCTTCTAGCCGTCTGTAAAAGGAGTACAAGACCACGAGTCAGATTCTCAAACATGGTTCAGTGGTTTTAGGAAGTCCAGGAACTAAAGAGAATTTAGTCGGAAGAGGAAGCTTGGAAGTGTCATTAAGAAGATCTTTGCTAGCCCTAAATCAAAGAGAATCCTCAAATGAGAGGGAAAGTTGGGCTCAAAGATTATATCATGATTCTTCCACATTTGAAGTTCCTAATTCCTAGTTCTCCATCTATTACTGAAGCTAAAGTATATACTTCTTCAAATTTCAAATATTCACTACTCCCTTAGGTTTAGCTTGTTTCGCTATAAATACATGTCCTTTCATTCTATCCTCAACCTTAAGCTTTAGACAATCATCATCTTTTCTAGTATTTTCCCCTTTCTCTACTCACAAATTCTCTTGGCATTGTATGAACTCTCCTTGGACTATGGCGTCCACTATTGCTAATTGGGGAAGAATAACTTTTATTATGACTTTAGCACTTTTAAGAGCTCTTTTTAATCTTGACTAATTAACATTTACGCTTTTTTAGGAATCCCATCTCTGAAGAAGAATATATTAAGTTCATCTAGGTCTTATTGAATCAATTTATTTTTTATGCTATAAACAACAAGTCTGTTATAAAATTCCTTCCTTTTTACAGGGCAATAGCCTCTAACAAATTCTTTGCTCTTGATTTTATTTTCTTAGGATTCCTTTAGGCATTTGGGGAGATGTATGTCCAGCCTTCCTCTTTAAAGGCTTAACCTATGCATATGGCTTATTCCACTTTGGACCCTTACTCATTTCCTAGAGCTCAGAGATAAGGAAGGACTTCCTTCTATTGATCCTAGATTTATGAATTTCCTTGGCTTCCATCTATCTACTAGCTTATGTAGCAAGTCTTCCAAAGATGTCTTTAGTTTTTTGTACTGTCTTTAAAGTCTAGGTCAATGGACTAACTCAATCCTTTCGAGGATCTTTCTGAGAGGCCTTGTTGGCTAAGAATCTTCAATGCTTCTAAATCTTCTTATCTATCTATTTATTAAAAACTTTTTCTAACCTATACCAAACCGGGAGTCTTTGTAGTAGATGTCGCTAAAGCTTTAAAACCTCGTGCTTTTATTATAGCTTTAGGTTTTAAGGTGCATCTTCCTTATCTTTGGAGTTGACAAATAGACCTTTTTTTAGGAATTCCTCCTGTTGTATATTTTTTGGCTACCCGGTGAAGGTTTCTTTTAAAGCCAGTGCTATCAATGAACATTTTCTTCTCAAAATATTTAAGCATTATTATATTATGAAGTGTAAGATCTTCGTTACTAGTGTGGCTAATAATGAAACTTATCACTCTTGGTGCTAGAAGAGTCTTTAGACTTAACCCTTGTTTAGATTCTGCCATCCTTAAAGGTACTCCATTTGAATAAAGAATATTTGATTTTTAGCTTCTCTTACTATCTTTTGTCATTATAGATTTTAGGATCCTAGATATTGAAGGCAAAGAAGAAGTCAAAACCACTTATCAAAAGGAGGTAGATTCAAATCTTGTTATCAAAAGAAAACTTAAAGAAAAGTCGCCATTTACCTCTAGCTCTAAATAGGACAAAATGTGCATTCTAAGAAAATTCGCTAGAAATTTAACTTATTCATCTATTTGTCTTCTTGAAGAAGCACAAATTAAAGATATTGTAATTGATGACATTATTCCCGTGGAAGAGATTCCCTTTACTCTTGAAAAGATTATGGAAGACATCAGTGATAGTAGCTTACTTTACTTTACTTCTCTTTATTTTATTTTCCCTCTTAATTCTTGTTTTTAATTTTTTTGTTATAGATGACCTTGTATCAGATCTTCCTTCATTTGCCATTTTCTTTGATCCAAAATATGAAAAAGGCCAAAAATTCCCTTAAGCTAAAAGTTATTGAAGGTATGTCATTATAGGTAAAGTAGAAATTTCTTTTATTCCTTACGAAGATCTGCCAGACTCTTGATAAATTCTTATATGTTTCATTGGCAGGGGATGTCTGAATGGAAACATCTTCAAATGAAGTATTTGACCTAAGCTTTTTAGACATTTCTCTTAACCCTCCTTCCAATTCTATGCCTAGTATTAGTTTTGAGGAGTTGTCGAGGGTTAAGAGCCTTTAAAGCTTACCATGTAAAACGAGCTTAAGTTCTTAACTAAAATTCAGTGTAGGCCTTTCTTAAGTATGCTATCCTACATCAACTCTATAACTTAGTCATCTATTGTTGGCGGACTTTTGAGTAAAGATGAAAAAGTTTTCTCCTCTTTTAAGAAGTCCAGCTATGACCAAGTTATCTATTTTAAAAATCTAAACCTCTCATAAAAATGGCAAATGGATTATGATGCAGAAGAGGCTAAGGGTAAAGACCTCCTAGCATAAATTCATAAGCTGAAAATTAATTTAACTTTTTAGAGAATCAAGCTACTAAGCATAAGAGAGCTATTAACTAATTAGGTATAAACAAGAAGCTTTAAAACAATATGGCAAGTGGCTTAACTAGGAATTCAATGAGGTTAAGTAGACAGTTAAATGTTTATTTTGATTTATTGTTATTTGATTTCAAGAATTCACTTTTTTTCCTTTATAATGACCTTTTAAAAAGAGTAGGTAGATAAGGTTTCAAACACTTCTTATTGATAAAATGCCTATGAGGTTCACCTTATAAACTAGATAACCAATAGGCATTACCATTTAAAACTATATGAATTTAGAATGTGCCTTCCCAATTTGGAGATCACTTTCCCTATTCAAGTAGTCTAAGCATAATATAATGTCGAATTCAACAATTGTATGCCATAATCTTTAATAAAATCTCTGACTTTTGGGTAGTAAACATGACCCATGGTCACCTTTTAATAATATGTTTAATTAATTTTATTACATCATTTTGATCAACTTTCCTTAAAGGCCTAGCTATCACCCATTTAGTAAAATAATATGTAACCAACAGAATGAAACTGTAACCTTTAAAAGAGGGTGGATATATCTTTTCAATAAGATCAATGACTCAACCTTTAAATGGCTATGGTTTAATTATATAATGTAACTCAAAAGTATAAATTTGTTGAATTCTTCCATATCTTTGACATTATTCATAGCCTTTATCATAAGATATGCAATCTTTTAAGATTGATGGCCAATAATAACTATGTCATTGTATGAGTCATCTCATCTTTATTCCATACTGATGTGCTCCATACACCCCCTTATGAACTTGCGTTATAACTTTAATGCCTCAGGCACCCTAAAACACCTCAAAAGATGTTCTCCATTGCCTTATCGAAACAAGACTCCTCCGATTAACATGAAATTGAGTACCATAATTTAAATTTGATAGGAAATTTCTTTTAGGGTTTTCTAATAATATCCTAATTTCCACCCTCCAATCTTGAGCAACTTATTTATCAATATTAAAAACTGTAGAGAATCCCTCTTTTATAGATAGATGGATGGGATTTTCGTTGCACAAAGATGCATTTAAGAACCAACTCTTTAAGCATGTTCAACCCAGATGTAACTCGTGAGAGTCATTTTCCTCTCAATTTTCTATAAGGGAATATATTGAAATTCTACTTCAAGAAAGAATTCTAATAATTAAATAGCGGCATTATAATATGATGACAAATTTAAACTCATACAATCTAGCGTAACACCAGTAAAGCATCTCCCATAATGAGAACTTCTTTGGTTCCAAGACCCACTAGAATTTGTAGTCTAATTATCAAGACTTTATGCTTAGTCTTATTATTAGTTCATAGGAAGTCCATATTAAAAGGGAGAATAGTCCTCATTCCATTTAGTGCAGTTATAACTACCCTAATGCCAGCTAACATCTCTATGCTAGAACCATCAAATTTCAATTCCCACAACTTCTCATAGCTGACAACTAAATTCCCCATATCCTCTTGTACTTCAAGCATTATGGCTTTCTAAAAGGTTAGCTTATGCTTGACCTTTGGGTGATATATCAAATTGATGTCTATAAGTCATGAGTCATTTCCCCTTTTGGTGATATATCAAATTGATGTCTATAAGTCATGAGTCATTTCCCAATATTCCCTAAGATGATTGTCTTATTCAATTTATACTTCATTGAGTCTATAGCACCCCAACTCTCATAGTGCATATTCCCGAACATGTTGACGGTATTCAAGAACACACTCTACAAGGATGGTATACTAGAATAGTCAAACAATCAAAACTCGTTACAAAATTTTCAAACATCACACGCATATTTAGGAAATTAATAAACAAATTGGGCCTCCTACTTTATTCATAAACATTTTCATTCATGAGTGTTACTACACTCATTGATCAATCTCATTTACAAACATTTCCAATTTGAAAAGTCATTACAAAACATAATTATTCAACTAATCGAGGTACAATAATTGCGGAATACACAATTTGATACAAAAATAAAGAAATACAAATGCAGTGGGTTGTACTCTAATCTATCTCTTACTCGAATGCAGTGGCTATACTCCGATTTGTCTAACTAAAGATCTTCTCTAAGCCTAAAAAATATTGCAAATTTTGGGTTGAATTTTGCGAACTCAGTAAGTGGACCATCCTTGATGGCTCACTCAATCACTAAACAGATCAATTCATATAATCACATAATTCACTTCACTTCATCAATTCAACATGTTGAGTCACATACAATTCATATTCACTTAAATCATATATCACATTCATAAATCATTCAAACTATTTATTTCAACCATTTAAATCATACATATCAGATGCATATGTAGTACTCATGAGACTCACTTTCAATTGTTATTGTTAAGATCAAGTGGCTTTTTACTGGCCCATATCCTTTGTAGATACTGGGTACATTAACAACTAAGCCAGAGGCTCTAATCACATTCTGAGCTTTAAGTTCTTTTTTGGTGGCCACTCCGGTCATAATAGCCTTTATGTTGTTATGCACCATGTAATGAAATATATCATATTCACATATTTGCAATCAGTCACATGATTTCAGTTTCACATTCACATTCACATTCACATTTATCATCAGATCTTAGTCCGACATTTAGTAAAAATGTTGAGTAATCACTTATTTCATCAAATTCACATTCAATGAGCACTTCCAATACGTAGTTTATACATCAAATACCTCAGAAAATCGATATCCAGAATCAACACAATCACATTCACATAATAATTTAATATAGAATTTAAACTAAACAATCATTTAAAGTAAGACCATCTAGGTCGACTCACAGTACACTCCAGATTAGTATTAGCTTCCATGATTAAAAAAATGTTTGGATGTTGACGTTCTATCCTATATATCGGCATCATGCAATACACATATTGCACACACATTATTAATTACAAAATCTTATGAATACTCAATCACATACATATGTATATGTGTTGTGTATGATGCATGCTTAATGACAATCTCGGGTATATTACCTAAATTCACATCTTATGTTCATCTCATTTCATAAATCATATACGTCTAATTGAACTTAGGTTTACATCTTATGTTCATTCTCATTTCATAAATCATATACGTCTAATTGAACTTAGGTTTACACTTCATTTGAACACGATCATTCTAAACTTACCATTCAATCCTTATCCTTTGTATGTGTCTAGCTTATCTTTAGGCTTACACCTTAAGAACACTTAGTTATTCTAATATCATAAACAAATTTCTCATCATTTCTTTTCTAACATTATATGCTCTCATAATACCCAATTATCATTCACATTTAGTTAATACATATTACTCAACTCCTTTGAATCATAACTACAATCATATGAACATCTTCATTCCCATTATACTCATGCCTTTCGTACTTTGATATCTATAATTCATTTACTAAGTTATTGTAACATCCCGTCACCGATGGGAAGGATTATCAGCAAATTTGGATTTGGGTTGTGTTTCTGTACACAAAAGTGTGCATGCACT
>JANTNU010000006.1:9812147-9826195 GCA_024752395.1 Erythroxylum havanense
TTTATAACTTAATGACTAAGCATGAATGGAGAAGCTTCTTCTCCTTTCTTCATCCTCCATCCACGTGTACACACACACACACACACACACACACACACACACACAAACACACACACACACACACACACACACACACACACACACATTCATCATAAACTTTCTACACATGTTCAACTTTATTTCCACTTTCATATCACTTCGAACTATCACCTTAATTCTTTCCATTTCAAGACACCACATTGATTCCTTTTTTTAGCTCTAGACTCATTTTAGTTCATCCATATAGCATCTACCCAAAAACTTATGTGATTAAGCATTAAAACAGAACATGTGCATATCATCTCTTCATGAAATTTCTGCACTCTTTTTACATCATCATGATGATCTTTCTATCTCCAAAAATAATCTCAACAATAACTTATGAAATATTGATCATCATAAACACAAAAATAAGACATCAATGTGTTCATTTCTTTACCCATGTTCCAATATATATAAAACACCATTTACTCGATTAATCTAACATTATATCATTCCATAATCTATTACCCATCAAAACATAAAAGCAAGACATGGGTATATTTATTGTTCCCCCACGTTACATATATACTTTCAACATATTTTTCATTATCATCCCTCCTCTTAAACTATCATCAAATATGCTTCATTTAACAAAGCCATGAAGATTAATATGTTACTTACTTCATTTACAAGGCTTATTCAAGAATCATCAAATAGCCTTAGCCTCCAAGCATCATATGATCATCATTATTAAAGGAGGAATAGGCTATGTTTTCCTTGTAACAAGAAGGGATAGTAAGGATCTTCAAGTGGTAGTGTAGGATTTTGACAAAAACGATCATGAAGTGGTTGGGTTGTGAGAATGAAAATGTCGTGGGTTGAGAGAAGAGAAGAAGAAGAAGGTGGTAGCATTTGGACAAAATAAAATGAAAGAAGAGATGACTTTTAGCATAACAATGTGGGTTAAGATATGTGGTGTGGCAAGTGACAACGTCATTTTTTTATGCATAACCATGAAGTGCATTTCCTAATCTCCCATTGCTATTTCTCAATTACAAAAATTTCAAGCTCTAACCCTTAGTATGAAAATGAGATGTTGCAGTGTCAGTTTGTGAGAACATATCAACTTTATTTTGCAATAAATAATGCCTTAATTTTGAATAAGCAGAGTATAATGCCAAACATAACTTAACAATGAGAACATACTTCTTTTCCATTGGCCTGAGAATTTTGCTCAAATAGTAGATATCTTGCTTATGACCTACCTTATTACTCTAAACCGATATATACCCAATAAAATTCTTCCATAACAAAAATATACAACTTTAATGAAATTCCTTTTTAAGAGGCATCATTACTAGAGGTTTGATTAGGTGTTTTTTTAATACTATCAAATGTTGTTTGATGTCTTTCCTCCTTGAAAAAATCCTTATAATTCTCCAACTTTAATAAGCCTAAAAATTCTTTTATTTTTCCAATCAGATTAACAATAAACCTTCTTATGCAGTTTATCTGACCTAGAGATCTTTAAACTTCCATTTTGTGGTGGCTTCATTTCGAGAATGGCTTTTTTTTATTCCTATCTAGTTTACTTCCTCAATTGTGAACTAAAAATCTTAGGATGTTCCCCACTTTTACTCCAAAAACATACTTTAGGGTGTTTAACTTTAATTTATGCATTTGCAACCTATGAAAGGCTTTTCATAAGTCATAGATATGATGTACACTCTTTTTTATGTTATTATGGTATCATTTATTTAAAATTAAAACATGCACCTTATCAAATCATGAAAAATATCATTCACAACTCTCAGATAAAGTGCTCCTAAAATTTTTAAACAAAAAGATTACAACCCATTCAAATGTCTTTATAGACCTTTGAGACCTCTAATAGCTGATTTGGAAATATCCCTTTTGGCTATAACAATTTGGTTATAACTAAAAAATAATCTATAAAAGAAAAAAAAGAATGTATAGCCATTGCATCTATCCAAGAATCTACCGTCGACATCATGTATATATCCTTAAGATTGGCTGCATTTAAGTCCCTAAATTTGACACATATTCTTATCTTGCCATTCTTATTGACTACAAGTATAACATTAGCTAGCACTCAATATATCTGGTTGGTCTAATAAAACCAACCTTATCGAAAGTCTATGTTCCATCAAGCTTCTACTCAACTGTGGCATCTTTGTATAGTCCCAAGTGAAATAGTCTTTGAATTCTTTTAAGAGCTCTACTAACTCCAGTTTTATTCTTGGATCTAAATCTTTCCTAAAAAAGACTCAACAAAATTCTCTTGAATTGTTTAGATCTAGTGGTTCTTGTTTTTGGGTCCCAAATCATCAAATTTTCTATAAATGAATTTCAACTCTTGGATATAGTCACTCTTTATTTCTAGTTCCTTTTCCTCTTCAAAGACTAAATTTTCATTTTCACATCTACCCATGTCCTCATAATTCTCTAGGACTTGTTGCATCTGAAATTTAATTTTTATGGATAAAACTACCACTATTTCTTTTTGTAAAAATTCACTCATCAACTTCCTCTATAATAGGAATTATCGTTGGCTTAGGAGCAAACATGATGGTAGTTGTTTTTACAAAACCTTTCTAACTCTATCCTCATCTTTTCTTTACCTTTATTTTTAAGACATTCACTATAGGACAATTTTTATATTTGTATTGGCTTTGCATGATCTCCATAGAATTTGGCCTCCACCTTATCAATTTTAATACAAAATGGTTGTGGATCGACCCAAATGATTTCTACTTTATTGCCATTCCACACAAAACTCACATTGTTCAAGAGACAGTGGGATATAGAAGTTGGAGTAGATCCAATCTCATCCCAATATAATTAGATAGCTAGCATTATGTCGATAATTAAGAAAACAGTTGTTGAAGACTTTCCTCCCACCATGATATTCAAAATGAGAATTCCCCATACTCTGGTAGTTTTTCTAGTAAATGTAACAACAAATGCTTCAGTTGGGATCAAGTCTGCATTGTCTTTGCCCAAAGCTAGCATCATTTTAGTCAGCATAATGTTCATTATGGACCCAATATTGGTGATAGGACTAGGTGATTCCACCCTTTTCACAAAAGATTTATCAAATAAAGTAGAGAATTTTATGAAAGAAATGGCACATGGTACCTGAATGGCAATTTCTCCTATCATAACGAATTTATTGGATTCCTCATTCTAACTTTCAGAGTAGGTCAACTTTTTGTGAAATATAGGACTTTTTTTTCTTCCTATGCTTTTCGCTAATTACTTCTACACATCCTTTCTTATTATTAAGATTCATAGTACTTTCTTCCAAGAAGACATATCTTATAAAGGATGACTGTTTTAAAAATAGCTTTTCCAATGGTAATGTCTTGCTTTTTCAATCTTGGTAATGGACCTTTATCGTAAAAACCTTCTCTTTTAAATTTGAGTCAAAGGTACTAAATTCTTAAGATGCCTTACTCGTTGCCATTATCGAGTTGGCCATACCCGTGTAACATCATAGATTAAGGCTATTTATGCTAAAAATTTATGATTCGAAAATCATAACTTTTTTAAAGACTTGGGGAACTCTGTTTGATGATTTTGTCCCGAAACTTATAGCTTTTATTAGATTTTGAAATCACTGATTTTTAGTCCTAGTGTTAGCATATAAATTATATTTATGAACAAAAACACTCATACACGAATTTAATATTGATGATACACGATCTTCTACAATCTTCAACTTCTTTTTGACATTTAGCAATAGACGTAGATTGAACTTAGTGGCATTAATGATTGTGACTTGTAGGAATGCATTCTCATCTATCAGCATAGTTTGGTTAGCTTCAACAAACAATATAATTCCTTTGTTAATTCGATCTTAGACCACATTCTTGAACCCCCACTATGAATTTGTCGGGTGACTATATATTATGATATGTCATAGTACCTTTACCTGATTTCTTCTTTTATGAGAATTTTATGCTCTCGCGGTGAAGTAATGATTTTTCCTTAGAACAAATAATCAAAAATCTCCTCTGTTTTGGATATGTCAAAGGTGTACTAATTTGAGTAAATTGAGCTTGCATTTTGCATTTGACTTCAAGAGATTTGCGTTTTAAAGAAGGGCAAACATAAGTTCTGATGATGTTGACTTTGGTTATTGTTGGATCATAAGAATTCATCTCTCTAACATAAGTGCCTACTGAATTCTTCTTTCGATATCCTTCTTCCTAAGAAGTTCTTTGTATTCAGAGACCTTTACTACTAGTTCCTAGAAATCACAAAATTCCATAAATTAATTTTTTCCACAATTCAATATCAAGACCCCCTCTGAGCTAATTTGATATACTTGATCTTTAAAAGTGTAATCTTTTGATGATAAAGCAAGGGCTAGTTCTTTAGTGAGTTTTAGGTTGAGAACAAGAAAAGATGTTGACAAAATAACAAATAGGTTCTTGGAACATCAAGACCCTTAAAGGGAAGTAATTGAAATTAGTGGAAATTTTAGACAAACATAAGATTTATATATCATGCATCTAAGAAACAAAGTGGACCGAGGCTAAAGCAAAAGAGATTAATGGATCTAAACTTTGGTATTCAAGGTTTTCAAGGCAACAAAATGGACAGGTATCTTGGTTATCAAGGAACTCATACATCATATTGTCGGGCTAAAGAAGATTAATGGTAGGATTATGTCGTTAAATATTATGGTAAAAGATGTTGTTTTCAATTTTGGTGGGAAGAGACTTTAATGATCATATAGGACAACTTCAGAAGGATATTCATAGACTCATGGGGTTTAGATATAGTGATAGGAATGATAGTGGGACTAATTTGTAAGATTCTACAGTAGTATTTGAGTTGGCGATAACAAACTCATTTTTTTAGAAAACAAGGAGCACCTAGTGATTTTAAAGAGTATTATTGCAAAAACTCAAATTGACTACTTCCATATAACGTGATACTTAACGCTTGCTTCTCAAATTAGTATAAATTGGTGGTTATGGATATTATAATTAAGGGTTGGATGAAGAAGAGAGGTATTAAGAGGTGTACCAGAGTCAAATGGTAGAATATGAAAGGGGATACAATGGAATAACTTAAGGATAGAGAAGAATGGAAATTGGAAGGAGATGCTAACCAAATGTGGGAGAGAGTAGTAACTTTTTTAAGGAATACATTTAAAGAGGTCTTAGGTGTTTCTAAAGGTCCTAGGGATAATAAGATGAAGTTTTGGTGGTGGAATCAAGATGTATAAGAAAAGACTAAGATCAAGAAGGTTGTCTATAAAGTTTTATTAGATAGAACCACAGAAATAGAGAGGATAGTTAATAGAGACAGTTACAAATAGGTAAACAAAGAGGTGAGGAAGGTAGTCTTAGAAGCTAATAGCTAAGCCTACAAGAAATTATAACATCGATGGGAAACTAAAGATGGAGAAAAGGATATATTTAAGTTAATAAGAGCTAATGAACGAAAAGCGAGAGACTTAGATCAAGTTAGTTATATAAAAGATGAAACAGGGCGGGTGCTTATGATTGACAATGACATTAAAAGAAGATGACAGAGATACTTCAATAACCTTTCTAATAAAGGCATAGAGGATAACATATCTTTAAGTGATCTTAGTATGTCCGAAAGGTATCATAATTTTACTTTCTGTCGATGGATCACAAGGGAAGAAATTAAAAGAGCTTTGAAAGATATGAAGAGTTGAAGGGTAGTAAAGCCTGATAAGATATCTATAGAGGTATGAAAGAGCCTAGGAGAAGTGGGTCTTAATTGGCTAGTCAATATTTTTAACTTGATCCTTAAGTTTGCCAAAATGTTAAAGGAGAGGAAACTTAATATGCTAATTCTTCTATATAAGAGCAAAGGGGACATTCAAAGTTGTAACAACTATAGAGGAATTAAACTACTTAATCACACAATTAAGTTATAGAAGAAGGTGATTGAGAAGAAAGTGTGAAAGGATGCACCTATCTTGAAGAACCAGTTTGGTATCATACCAATAAGGTCCACAATAGAATGTAAAATTTTAGAAGATTAATAAAATATTACAAGGAAAGAAAACGTAACTTACATATGATTTTTATTGACTTAGTGTAGAATTATGACAAGGTACCTAGGGAAATCATGTGAAGATGTTTAGAAGTTAAAAGAGTTCCTATGAAGGTGTAAGGACTAGAGTATAGATGATAGGAGGAGATATGTATCATTTTTTTATTGATATTGGACTACACCAAGGCTCCTCATTGAGCCCCTTTCTATTTATAGTAGTGATTGATAATCTCACTAAGAATATCCCAGGGGATAAGCCTTAACGTATGATGTTTGTTGTTGATATTATTTTAGTGGATGAGACCAAAGAGGATGTTAAGTAAATGAACCTCGCATCTTTCTTTTGACTTTAAGAGATTTGTGTTTTAAAGAAGGGCAGATATAAGTTCCAAGGATGTTGACTTCGCCTATTACCAAATAATAAGAATTCATCTCTATAACATAAGTGCCTACCAAATTCTTCTTTCAATATCCTTCTTCCCAAATAATTCTTCATATTTAGAGATATTTGTTGTTAGTTCATATAAATCATGAAATTATATAGCCCAATTTTTTTCCACGATTTAATATAAATACCCGTTTGAGCTAATTTCATACATTTGGTCTCTAAGAGTGCAAAACAATATCGTCTTCTTATCTTCTTGAGTCGTGTAATAAGCATGTCCAAACTCTCTCCACTTTTCTAAGTATCTCTAAATAGCTCAGTTATACTAACTTTAGGCTCAGTTTGAAGAGATTGAGTATGAAACAATCTTTTCATTTAAGTTCAGGAAATGATAGAATTCCTAGGCAATAAAACATACCAGGAGAAGGTTGTACCTATTAATAAATTTGGAAATATCCTGAGCATAATTATTAAAGTTTTCTTAATTGGATAATTGTCAACATTGTATGGTGAATCAAACAGTATTCTCAATGGTTGATTAGCTATCTTCTTTAGAAAACAAGTTAAATTCAGGAATTCTATAACTATGAGGATAAGGATTCTTATGGTTAACATACTTTGGATCAGTTTATAGAATTTTTGGTGCCAAGTTGTCTCAAACCAAGCCCATAAATTTTCTGAATTGCTTATTTGATAGCTTCCATATTGACTTATAGTCTCATTTACGTATGGGGGAGGGGGTAGAATATAGGATTATGCTTTATAGCTGCAATGTTACCCACTAAACCATATTGTGGTCTATTAGCTTTAGCCTCCACACCAAATCCTTTCCTATATAAAATTTAGGGCCTAACTGTTTGTCGAGCAATTTCAGGATTAATGCACAATGGTTGCACAAGAACATTCTCTCTTTTATAAGGAGAGACTTATCTTTCATCTACAGAGCAAGTAGTTATAAGGCGATTGTGCTCTCCAACTTCCATCGCATCCAGAGTACGAGCTTGAATTTTCCTTTTGACTTCAAAAGATTTGCACTCTAAAGAAGGGCAAATATAAGTTTGTGGGATGTTGACTTCAACTATTGTCGAATCATAAGAATTCGTCTTTATGACATAAGCATCTACCAAATTCTTCTTTCGATATCCTTCTTCCCTAAAAATTTCTTTGAATTAAGAGACCTTTATTGCTAGGTCTCATAAAATTTCATGCCTTAATTTTTTTATTTTTTTGCACAATATAATATCAAGACCCTTTGAGCTAATTTCACATATTCAGTCCCTAGGAATGTAATACGACATCAAATTCTCATGTTCTAGAATGGTGTGATGAGCTTATCCGCACTCTCTCCACTTTTATAAGTAATTCTAAATAGCTTAGTTATACTAACTTTGGGCTCATTTTTTCAAAAAAAAGAGTATAAAACATTCTATCCACTTTAGTCTAAGAAATGATAAAATCCCTAGGCAATAAATCATATCAGGAGAAGGTTATGCCTGTTAATAACTTTAGGAACTATCTAAGCTTAAAATTATTGAAGTTTTCTTAATTGGCTGATTCTCCACATTGTATAATCAATCTAGCAATGTGCTCAATCGTCGATTAGCCATCTCTACTAGAAAATAAGTTGAATTCGAGAATTCTATAATAATGAGGATAAGGATTCTATGGTCATCATAATTTGGATTAGGCTTTTGGAATTTCAGGTGCCAAGTTGTCTCAAACCAAGCCTGTACACTTCCTAAACTGCTTCTCTAACAGCTTTCGTATCAACTTATAGTCTCATTTACGTGTTTGTGGGGGAGGGAGGGAACATAATATAGTATTTTGGTTTATAGCTGCAATGTTACCCCGAAAATTGTTTTGTAGTCCATGAACTTCAACCTTCACACCAAATCCTCGCCTACCTAGAATTTGGGGCCTAACTGCCTATTGATCATTTTCAGGGTTAATGCGTAAAGTCATCACATGAACATCCTCTCATTTATAAAGAGGAATGTATCTTTTATTTATAGAGGAAGTAGTTATAAGACAACAACACTCTCTAACTTACATCACTTCTAGAGTAAGAGCTACCATTTTCCTTTTAACTTCAAGAGATTTGCATTCTAAAGAAGGGAAAACATAAATTCCTGAGAGGTTGACTTCAGCTATTGTCAAATCATAGGAATTTATCTTTAAAACATAAATGTCTACATAATTCTTTTTGGATATCCTTCTTCCCTAAGAAGTTCTTAATATTCAAAGACTTTTGTTTCTATTTCATAGAAATCCAAATTTCATGCTTAAATTAAATTTTCATAATCCAATATTAAGGCTCCTTTAAGTTAATTTTACATATTTGGTCTTTGGAAGTGCAATACGATATCGACTTATCATCTTCTTGAATCATATGATAAGCATGTCCACACTCTCTCCACTTTGTAACACTAAATAGCTCTGTTAAACTAACTTTGGGCTCTGTCTAAAAAAACTGAGTTTAAAATAATCTTTTCATTTCAATTTAGGAAAGGATAGAATTCCTAGGCAATAAAGAATACCAAAAGAAGGTTATACCTGTTAATAAATTAGAGAACAATCTAAGTTTAAAATTGTTGAATTTTTCTTAATCGGTGAATTCTCCACATTATATAATGAATCTAGCAACGTGCTCAACAGTCGATTAGTCATCTTCACTAGAAAACATGTTGACCATTTTAAGGATTAATGTCAAGAGGTGTCACAGGAACATCCTCTCTTTTATTGGGAGGGATGTATCTTTCATCTAAAAAGGAGGTAGTTATAAGGCGACTGCACTCTCGAAGAGCTACTTTAGTAAGGCAAGAGAATTTTGCCTATATAAATTGTCAACCTTATTTATCAATATCTTGACTGCGACCGTAGAGATCTAGTTGGTTCAATTCTAGAATTTTCGGTTGTGTGAATAAACAATTTTGGATTCTTGTCAATAAGAGAGTTAGCTGAAGGCGAGGCTATCTTCATATTCTCAACTATCCGGGATACAAACCTTCATTTCCTACTAATAGAGAAATTTCTTCCTCCAAGGATGGAGGCATGTTGATTTTTTCCATTCCTTATATAGAACATCGTGTCCCAATATTTGTGCCAAATTATGGACGACAATTTAGAATTCGAGCATGCTAAGGAAGAATTCTCCCGGAGTTTAACTTCTTATTGATAATATAAGTAGGCTACGAAAAAGTTAGAACATGAAATTCCAAGCTACTAAAATACGAAAATATATTGGAACAAAGATTGAACTAAAAAAACCATTTGATTTCAAGTAAGGGAAAGTACAAGCTTTGAAATGAATTTAAGACAATAAAAAATAAATACACAGTGTAAAGAAAACTGAAAAATAATAAGAAGATATTTTGATTGTTTTGTTATGCGAATTTGAAGTTTTTTTTTTCGGTAGAGATTGTGTGTTTTGTCTTATATTATGATATTGGTAAATTTATATAGTGTTCTTAACTTCAGCCTCAAATATCTCTTTTGTAACTTCTTAGCTTCCAGCTTACTTCTCCATCATGTTTGTTACTCACTTATAACACGTTCATTCTCTATGTTCTAGACTTCCGCCATCTACAAATCTTTGGTAAACATTTACTGAGCTTTCGTATTTTAGGCTCCTTTTACCTGCAGGCTGGATTTGTTTTTTTAAACCTATCAATGCTTCGCAGTCAAACCCTCTAAACTGATACGTCCTTCTTTTGATGGCATAGACCCTCTGGATTGCATTGTTCTACCAAATTTTCCCTGAGCAACTTATGGCAATGAGGTGAGGTCCTTTCTCCAGGGAGAAGCATTGAGTTACTGCAAATGTTTATAAAATTATATCTAAGCCAATTTAAGGAAAATTGACTACAATCCTTACGCTTAGCCAGCACCTTAATAAACAGTCAATAAAGAATTTTTGGGTTAGGAAATGTATACACATGTTATTGGATATCGACAGGTGTCATCTGATCATTCGTTCCTATTCTCGAAATGGGGAAATTAATTTAGCCATCGTCATACAACACGTGACCATCCAAACGCTTCTTTAACCAAGTTCTTGGTTGCCAAATATCCAAAGTGAAATTCAGATGTGGAGTTTTTCTTAAGCCTATTCTGCCTTTTGATGCAATTCCCCTTTTCCCCAACTTTCACACGAAACGATTACATGATCCAATGGCGCCTATTCTTTAAGTGCGGCATGCACAGGTACTGCAAAGATGCAATCGTTAAGGAATTCATATTCGAAAGCATACAAGAAAGACAGCTACCAAACCTTTTGCATCCGAGACTGGAGTAAACAAAAGCAAGTTTGTCTAGAAGGATACAAGAGATCAATTGAGGCATATAAATTCCTAGTCGTCCACCTGGCTATCACGTTAACATCCAAACCGTCTCTCTCAGAACGAGACAGGACAGCAGTTATCATGTCACATTCAACATGGTAAACAACTAATCAAATCGATAATTAAGATACAAAGCAACTAAACATCATGTCCGGACCAATGATTTGTTCACGAGTAGAAGCTAATATGACACATCAGGATAAAAAGGTCTAGATTCCATTCCATTGATATATAGATACAGACTCATGCTAGGTGAACGTGGCACTGCAGACATTACTACTCACATCCGCATTGCGATTAAGCTAGCTTAGTTACACACCCTGAACTTCCTACAAGGACGCCATAAATAAAATCACCTAGAAGATTTACATCAGGGTTGAGAAAAAGAAGTAAACTAGCAGTAGCCAAGGAAATGGACAAGTCCGATGGGGTCGGGAGGGAATAGTCAGGTGCGATGCTGCAGAAGGCTTAGAAGTCATGCCAGCGACAGCAGGTGCAACTGCAAGGGTATTTGGGATGCTCTGCTGCTCATTGGATGGCAATGAAGTTGGAGATGCACCATTCGATGGTGGCTGAAGGTTGACCTCTGGACTATAACTTGTGGTTTGACCTGCAGACACAACCTAGAATTAGCATTAAGGTCGATAATCTTTTAACGAGCATTTACCCGTTAAAGGGATTGCTAGAAATATTGCCAATACTGCGTCGTTATTCCTCTAAATAAATTCACAGAAGAATAGACTCGATAAAATTAATTATCAAACGTGTAGGAATTCAACAGAGTCAGAGAATCAATTGAGTAAATACTTAGCAAGTGCAGAAGCATTTGTAAAGTTACACGAGTCTTTTAAAAGATAACAGCAGAGGAAATGATTAAATGCTTACAATTGGACTTGGACCAACCCAATTTTCTATTCTCCATATCAAAAACCATGTGATAACCGGTCATGAAATTCTCTGCAAGTACCAAGTAAAAAAAATGTCATGACAATGACCACAAAAAATGTGAAATGACCAGATAGCAATAGTAGAGGCCTTTACGTCCAATAATACCATAGCCCTCGTCTGTAGGCTGCAGCGGCAAACAGAATAAAGTGAATTCCTGCATTGGAGTCTACATGTTTAGTATTTAAATGAAACAACACTATCGAACTACTACTTTTTGCGTCAAGACAGCCCATGAATTACCCAAGATAAACTTGCAATTCAAATATTAGATCTTATGGATTTAGTTCATAAAAACAACAATTATTTTGAGATCAATGGGTTGAAGGGGAAAAAAAACATTTAAGCATGGTGATATTGGATAGAGTCATGGCATCAAATTATATGCGTTTTGTAGAAGCTCTGTAAACGTGAGAAGTTCAGTGTAAATAGGACCTTGGTCTGTTTCTTCCCCATCAGCAAATTTCTCACTCTTATTCCACCTTTTTGGAGACTATACTTGCAAACGAAATGGTACCATGGTTGCACATTTAAAAGAAGATGAGCAAAATTTCGTTTACCTGGTTTTCACCAATAGAATATGTGGGATTATGGACTACAAAGCTCTGGTTGAAGTCAAACAGTAGATGCAAACTAGGGATGCTCTTGAACTTCAACAAACTGTTAATTTACAAATCACGCTACTTTAGCTATTGAATGATTCCATAGAAGCTGACATATCAATTCAATTTGAAAACCAACCTTGTGTTGTAGCAGTAGTCCCATGGACCATCTGGGAAGCTAATTCTTTTGGCATCCAATTGTTTGTCAAACTATAAAATATAACATGCATCTTAAACCAATGATATAAAAATAGCAGCAAATTGAACAAATTATGTAAATATCTGCACCTCCAACACAATGCCATTATAAACATCAGGCGGAAGAAATGTGAATGATGAACCACTATCGACCATCGCCTTGAACCCAGATTGCTTAAGACAGGAACCACCAACACAGGCGGACTCCACATGCACAAAGTAAGCTACACTGAAACAATTAGCAAACTCATTTCAGCAGCAGCAATAATAATAAACCATCAATAAGGGCACCTAGAATCAGATAATAATTTGATCAAGGTATACATATGTCATACTAATTTCCTTCTACAGGCACAAATGGTGTTGACAGTTGAGAGGGATGCCCTTGGTCACCAAATAAAATTCTCCCTGAACCATTTTCTTCAAAACATAGGGAGAAAGAGTTCTGAGTTAGCCCTGCTCTTGCAAGCAAACCTGGAACAGAAATGTTTCCAGGTCCCAGCCCCATGACACCATCAGGAGCAGCCCCATCCAAATAGCTTCCACTCTGCTTCCTACCACATCTGTGTCAAAACAAAGATAATGAGAAATATAATTAGTTTAAGCATTAGTAGGAAGCCAAATCATGGTCTGATAGAGGACCCAGTATGATTCCACGGTAAATAGAAAAAATGGAAATTCCTGGGGAAAGAATCACCCTATCACGACTGAAGCTTGCACTTTCTTTTGCTTTCCAGGTTCACTTACTGATACCAAATGCAACTTGTCTTCAATTAATAATCCAGAACTTGACGTGTTTTGAGAGTCATCATAGTTGACAATATAAGAGCAAGGCTCCTTTGAACTTCCGCAGATTAAATCTGATTCACATAATTCATGGTTGCAAGAGAGATGCCTACTCGTGCTGGACAAAGATGGTCTATACTCATTTAGGTCTCTATCCTGCACAATACATGCCCCAAATACGAAGGAGCACCTGCCAATCAATTATCGGAATTAAAGGCTAAACTCATTGTGATCTTGTTGTCTAGCAACTCCAATAGTCAGCTGAAACAATTACGTTCAAAGTTCTGTTAAACAAATTTAAGTGAAGGTCAACACCAATGAGAACAAAAGGGAAGACATCAATGAAAGTTCTTTGTGTATTTAAAAGAGGAAGACATGGTAGAGACCAACATGAAAAGTGGGAGTAGCTCGAAATTTTTCTCCTTAATAGGGATGCAGCTATTCGTATCAAAGAATTTTGTTGTATTCGTAAGTACAAGAAAGAAAACATTTCAAAGGGCAACCAACCTAGGTTGAATAAGAATTTGAAAAGGCCAAGGAAAATAAAGTGAAAGAATAGCTCGCTAAAACACCTATCCTGCTCCACTTGTAGCACTTCTAAATGGTTAGATATTTCATGCATCCGTCTTTTGGTAAAAGCCTCCACTAAATTTGAACCAAGAAAATAGAAAGCAAGACGGTCAAGAACATGCAGAAGACCAAATGGTA
>JANTNU010000006.1:9919580-9937332 GCA_024752395.1 Erythroxylum havanense
TTTGTAGGTCATGATGCTGATTTATTTTCAATTTTAACTTTTTTGATAAGAAGTGTGTAGGGCTTAGATATTTTGAGTGAAACAACGGGGTTTTCAATTTTAAAAACGGATTCCAAGGAGTATGTTCCAATACAATGGTGAATCATGGGATCCACATGCAAACTAACAGTTGATGCATTCTTTTGTAGACAAACTGTTAAATGATTCTGCCAAGAAGAACGGGTGCTCATGCTCAATCTTGTAGGCCAACATAGAGGGAGTTGCTGCAGGTTCATAGGTTTGTTCATGGAACTTTAATGGATTCAGAAACCAAAAGCTTGAAGATCTGTCACAAAGTTGTACATTTTGTTTCCATCTCCAGATTTCTTCCACAAGTTTTTATTTTACTTCGTTTCCTTGCTTATGAATATACGAAAGTCTGGGATCAGTTTTCATGAAGAAACCTCTCCAACGAAAGAGAGGTTAGGCAAAGAAGAAAGTGAGAGAAAAATTATTGGTGGTCACAAGAAATGACCATACTTGATATGTTGTAATATGAAATTCTTAATGCTTTCTATGCAGAGCCCACAGTTTAGCATAACGCTTTTGCTACGAAACTTCAAATAGAAATTGAATCCGCAAACACTAAACCAGAGTGTTGGTTTGAATTGAATGGTTTTCTTTGATTTGCGTTTTCATTCACTGCCTGGGTTTTTAGAACAATGAATGCACAAGACATCCAATCATTAGGTGGTAATTTGGTTACACCTGATTTTGCAGAAGACAGTATCATGACATTGTCTAATATAATGCTAGTCTAAGGTTGTAGATTGCACAGATATGCTTTTTTTAATATAAAAATAGATATTTGCCAAATCATGGAATACAATACCAGGTTTGGTGCAGTATCTTCTCAGTGGATCAATCACCAACATTTTCAACTTCAACTGCAAATATTTTTCTCAACACTAATTGAGTAGATTTGAGTCTCTTGTAAACAAATTCGTTCTGCGTATAATTGCTACCAGTATTTCTATTGGTATCGTTTGTTGACTGTGGCTTAGAAAACTTTATTAGATGAACTTGGTCGGTTGGCTGCTTATGTCGTTTGAAACTACTTGCAGCTGGTCTACATAGGTACTGCCATAAAACTTGGATGAATATATATATGAAGAAATGAAAGAAAACAGGAAGTTATAGATTAGGGTTTAGGGAAGTGCATCATACTGGACAAAATTGATTTCGTCATTTAAAGAATTTGATTTACTATACAGTATATGGATTACAGAAAGGTATGCTGTAATGCAAACAAATGGTGATGGAATTTATTTACAGAAAGAACTGACTTGAAGCTTTGGCCCCCACCAGTATATGTTTGCAACATGCAGATGCAGTAATGGAGCTGCTAATCGAGTATCCAGACTACCGATATAATTTATACAGCAACTATTACTTTATCCAGAGAGAGTAGACATTACTAGAGTTGCCATGATGACTACAATGAATAGTCTCCAGGAGAAGCTGAAGAGGAGTGATTTAGATGTTGCGTCTTTCTGGATGCTCGAACATTCTTGAGAGTCATCATAAGTTTCTGTCTTTCACCTTCCACCTCCGCAAATTGAAGGCTCAGCTGTGAGTAGCGGTCATGCATTTCTTTTAGTTCAGATTCCATCGCTGTATACCTTTCCTTTGTTTCCAACATGTCTTTGATCAGCTCGTTGATGTCTCTAAAGCTCTTAAAAACTGCTTCCTCGTCACTATGTTGTTTCAAGAAAGAACTGTAGCATAAAAAAATTGCATATCAATTAGCATTGAAACTCTAGTTCCACAAAGTCAAAGCATTCATTGCTTCATAGAAGAAAACTGACAAATTTCAAACAATTGAGATAAAGATCTAAAAAATTTCAATGGCATCAATCTTGCAGAAGTCAGGCACAAGTGCAAATAATGTCCTATAAACTGCCAACAAAAGTTTGCGCATCCAAAAACTTATCAGTCTTACTGAAGCAAGTTCACCTTGCAAAGGCCAAGATCATGAGACACTGACATTGGAACCTCGAGAAATAGATGAAGCAAGTACCAGGACTAGGAGAGTTCCTTTAATGGATGAAGTAGAAAGGAAAGTCTTAAATGGCCAAATAACCACAACAAACAAGGAGAAAGAGAGAGAGAGAGGAAGAGAGAGAGAGAATCCAATCGCATCCATGAAATGATGAAGCAAAATCCGCAAGCATGCTGTGCATCCTGCACACAACATTTTGCAAGTAGAACAGAGACCAAGGCATGAAACTTATACCTATTCTCGAATTACAGAATATTTTCTTTTAGTTCAAAAATCGTATCCATACATAACATTTGTATGCCAAAGGAAATGTGAAGACGAAAGCACCTAAATTTTTAGACTGATCAGTACGTGGACAAGTATGTCACTTGCGCTTTCAAGGACAACACAACATACAGAATCTCTGTGAAATTTTCGGGGCTAATTTTTAAATAAATACCTTTGAAAATGGAAGCTTGATCTCTTTTTTGCCTGCAAAGATTCAGCGAGTTCAATTTCTAATGCGAGGACCCTTTCCAATGCACTGCCACTCCCTGGAAATTCATTATACAAGGGGAACATACTTCCTAACTCTTCATTGGCCTGGAAGTAGAGGAGAATGTTAATCGTCTGGGTTACAGTCCAGCACTTTATTATAAGAAAATAGGCTAGATATTGGTTTACCTTTTCTAACTGCATTAGCTCTCTTTGCAAAGCAGGAAACTTTTGATCAAAATCATCATCATTTTCTGAAAGAAGTGAATTTTCATTTTTCATTCTCTCCAACTACACATAAAAGAAAAAAAGAGATTAGACATTAGCCACATATTTTACAAGTAAAACTAATGACTATGATGCTATCCACATCTCCCAACTCATGCCAAACAACATGCTGCTTTCAAGTGGTACGAACATGTACCGGTTACCATGAGAGTAAATATAAGCATACCTCATTGCTTAAAAGGTCCATACTAGATTTTAAACTTTTGACTCTGAAATGATCATTGATCAGAGTCAGATGCTTCATGTCACCATGCAGTAAACTCTCCTTACTAATAACTGAAATTTGAGGTCCGTTGATGCTACCAGATAAAAGAGAGTCCTGTTATATTGTGGAAATACAATCATTGTAGGCTCAGAATAAAATATGAAATTTGGAAGATATTAAAGAAAAAAAGCATGTTCCATTACAGAAAAATTTTCTTTGAGACTGAATTAGACAAAACTATATTGCCTAATCTTTAGTGCTCAAAACAGTAAAAATTTAGCTCAATTATTGGCAGAGTTGTGGATAATAACAGTCACAATATGATAACGATGAGCAATGCATTAGGAAAACTATAGCTTCTAACTGGCATAATAAGAGGTGTCACAGTCAGCAGTATTTGGTATCTTACTTGTGTTTCAGCATTTTATGTTGTATTTTACACTTAATTCTGAACCATTACAAAACTTTTCATCTTTCCAGTTTGAAATTAACAGGAAAGAACGGACAATGTTAAAGTTTCATGCCTTAGAGGACGTGAACCAAAACTTGATTTTGATGTCAAGTTATAAAACATCTTAAAAGTGGATAAGTAGCCAGACAAATAAGTGCCATTGTTGAAACACAATTCATGAATTGTCACTAAACCTTTACCAATGCAAGATCTCAAGGATTAGTCATTGAGATTTAGTAATCAAGATCATGATAAACCAAAATAAGATCTGTAATAAACGCTATGAGTGACAATGAATAAAATCAGAAATAGGTTGGATTAATATATTTAACGAGTTGTTATTCTTACCTGCTCTAGTTGGACATTGCTAGGTGTTATGGACTGGTCAACTTCACGAGGAGAAGTTGAGATTGCTGGTTCTCCAAAATTTGTTGTAATATTTTGTTCCAAAAACTTAAGAGTTGGCTCCCCAGTTTGACTATCGCAAGAGAGTACAGAGTTTTTCTCATGGGCATTACTCAGAACATCCTCACCAGAAGGGACGCAATCTACTTTACAGGACGGACAATTTTTGTCCTCCACAGTATTTTTTGTTGATTTTGAATTCTCTATCAATTTTTTTATCAATGTGAGCTCAAGTACAAGTTTTGACTTCTCCTCCTCACATTCATGCAACAAAGTTTCAAGATTTTTCTTTTCTTCCTTACAGCACTCAAGGCTTATTAATGAGCATTCCATTTCAGCCTTCATCAAGTCATAAGCATTCACTTTTTCACGCTTCTCAGAAAGTATCGATTGCAACTCAGATTCCAGTTCCATGATCCTCATTCCCAGTTCTTCGTTTTTCTTCAAAAAAGACGCTTCACATTTCTTCCTATTCTCTACCTCATCAACAGCATCTTGTAATTTCCAAAGCATTTCTTCACTATGCTTTTTGGAAATGGAAAGCTGTTGTTTCAGTTCTTGCAATCTGCCTTCATACTGCTCTTTGATAAATGCAATTCTCAATGAGTCTTGCATGGCAACTGGAGGCTTTTCAGTTTCCCTTTTTTGATGGTTATACTCCTCGTCAGCCTTATCTTTGAGCTCCTTCAGATGAACAGACAAATTCTTAAACTCTTCTGTCTTCAGAATCTGTTCAGAAAGTCGTTTTGTAAGTTCATTGCACTGTTTCTGTAATGCAACAATCTCATCGCTACATTCTCCTAAAGAAATAACATAATTTTGCTGCTCATTCAATTTTCCTTTCAGTACAATAACTTTAATTTCTGATTCTTCCCTCAAAATCAACAAATTATCAATTTCTTCCTCATAACACACAAGCATAGCTTTCATTCTTTCAACTTCATCAAAATGCAAACTTCGATCCCCAGAACGATTAAGCCCTACATTGTCAGTCTTGTTCTTGAATTCCTCTATCTCAGCTCTTGTAAGTCTGTTTGTCTCAATAAGTAATCTCTTTTCACTGTTAGCTGCATCTAATTCCGATTTTAAAAAGTTGAGGCTAGTCAATAAACTCAGATTATCCTCTGCATGTTTGGTTTCACTGGAAAGACAGCTCCTGAGAGAAATTTCTGCATCAACATGCTTCTTCTGAAGTTCAACTAGTTGAATACCTAAGGAGTGAATTTCCTGAACAAGTTCTTCGATTCTGGTTTCATACTGACATTTTGAGAAAATGAGTTGCACATCTGAAAATATGAAGAGTTGATACACTTCTAATAGCCAACTTTCAAGATCAGAGAAAGAACAAGATTCTTCACGAAGATTTTTAATGCATTTCTCATGCAGTGTCAAAAGCTGGCCAATCCTTTCATTCTCTGATTGTAGGTCCGATACCAGTTCCTTGTGCTGAACTAGTTCAGATTCATGCTGAGCAAAGTGGAGTAGCTGACACTGCTTCTCATCTAATTGTGATGTCAAATCTGTAACCGTACTCTTTAGCCTAACTATCAAGTCTCTCCCATCTTCAACCTCTTCATGCAAAGTCTCTAATTGTTCTTTCACAACTTTTAACTCTAACTCTAGCTGTCCACACTCCACAGTCTTATCTTGTGAAGACGCCTTAAGAGTTTGGTTTTCATCACGTAAAAATTGCAGAGATTCTCTCAAACTGTTTAGTTCTGACACCAGCTTGGTAGAGTCCTCAGATTTTTCCTGCGAGGATGCCATCAACGCCTGGTTTTCAACACGCAAAAGTCGCAGAACATCTTTTGTTCTATTCAGCTCTGATGTAAGCTCAGTGACTTCCTTGAATTTATCATGTGAAGAAGCTGTCAAAGCCTGTTTTTCATCATGTAGGGATTCTACGTTTTCCATCAACATTTTCAACTCTGATGCAAGTTTGGCAGATTCTTCTGCTTTATCCCGTGAAGTAGCCATCAAAATTTGGTTTTCATCTTGCAGAGATAATAAACTTTCCTTCAAATTGTTCAGCTCTAAGGACAGTTTGGCATAATCCATGCTTTTATCCTTCGCAGATAGTATCAATACTCGGTTTTCATCTTGTAGAACTTGCATTCTTTCTTTCAATCTGTTCAGTTCTGATGCATGCTTTCCAGATTCTTCAGTCTTAAACTGTAAAGACAATGCTAAAGCTTTGTTTTCATCTTGCATAGATAGCCAACTATCTTGCAATTTGGTTAAATCTAAAGCAAGCTGGGAAGATTCCTCAATTTTATTCTTCAAATTTTGGTTTTCATCATGCAAAGATTGTGAACATTTTTTCAAAGTTTCCCACTCCAATTCAAGCTTGGCATATTCTACATTCTTATCCTGTAAAGACATCATCAGATCTTGGTTTTTCTGTGCTATTTCCGCTGCATTCATCTTACTGCTTCCAAGTTCTGAAGTTACAGTCTCTAAAGCCAAAATTTCCTGAGCAAGCTCCTCATTCTTCAAAGCAAGTTTTTGCAGCTCAGTTTCAAGACGATCAAGATAGGAAAAGAGTTCTTCATGCTTCTCTGAGTGTTTTTTCTCAACTTCAGAGCTAGCTTTAAGTCTACTGACAACAACCTCAATGTCTAACTGAAGCTTCTGGACCGAAGCATTTGACACATCTAATTTATCAACTGCACTCCTGATATCATGATCAAACTTTTTTTTCATCTGCACAATCTCCAACCCGGCTGCAGCACTGGAAATATCCCTTTCATGTTCCAGATTTTTCTTCTCTTCTACAAGCTGGAGAATCCTGTTACATGATTTATGCTGAAGCTCTTCCAATTGTAACAGAATACTCGCCAAGTCACCGGATGGAGCTTCCTGACTGCAAGATGCACTCAAGCAAGGCAGTTCATTGATAATTCTGTCATAAGCCGCCATTAGGGTCTGTAATTTATTTTGAAGAAAGTCGCAACAATTCTGCAGATTTTCTTTTGCAGAAGCTAGCTCATGTAACTCACTTTTCACAGTTATCAACTCTTCCTTCAAAGCAATGTTTTCATTCTGAAGATTGCCATGTTCTACAATCTTCTTTTCTAATAAATATGCCAATTCAGTTTTCTCCTCAGCACAAGTCTCATATTTCCTCTCATAACTTGAGTATTGCATTACCAGAGACTCCCAGTCAGCAACCTTCTGCATAAGAAGATGATTTTCATTGGTAATATGGTGTATATTTGATTCCAAGATCTGGTTCTGCAAAGCCACTTCATCACATTTCTTGATGCAAATATCCTTGAACTCATTTAGGGAATGAACTTCATCCATTGACTTCTTCAGTTTTTGCTTCAATAACTCGTTTGACTCAGTTGAAAGCTCCAGTTCCTGCATAAGCTGCATTGTTCTCTCTTTTGTGAATCTAACATCATCACTGGCTTCAAGCAAAGTTTCCTGCAATGCATTTGAAAGCACATCCAGATACATATTCACTGAATGCATTTCACGAACTTCCTCTTCAAATTTTTGGTAAATCCCTTCCTGCAAATGGAGTGATCTCTTCAAGTCATCGAAAAAGATGTCTCCACCTAGCTGTGACTTCTTTATCCCAGCATAATGATTGGGAGTTGGTGATAATTTTACCGTATGTTCCCCAGAATTCGATACCTGGCTCTCAGAGATTTCTTGGTGCCCTTCAAAGCTTGGTTGTGAAGAATTTACAAAAGCTTTCCTGATGAGGTTTTCGTTGGTCTCAGACATAGACAAAACCTGAAACGATAGTAGTTGAAGGTCCTTCTGTAGCTGGTCCACAGCAATAGAATAATTTAAGCGGGCTCTTTTAAGTGCTGATTCTGCAGTGCTAGCCCTCCTTTCAAGCTCCTGATTGAGAGAACCCAAGTCCAATTTCTCTTTTGACAATCTTAATATTTCAGCATTCAGGTTTTGGTGCATTGTTTCCATCTCAGCCTTGGTTGTTGAGATGGTATACAAGTAACTGGATTGCTCATTTCTTAGATTCTGCAACTCTGCCAACATCCGTCTTTGATTTTCCTCCAATTCCTGAACAAGGGCTTCATAGTAACACTCCATCTGGACCATTTTCTTTGCAAGGCTTTCCTGTTCAGTTTTTGACTCATCCAATTCCCTCATAAGTTCAAAAACTTTTCCTCTCAAAGCATCTGTAGAAGATACAGCATCAACTTCATGAGATACAAGGTCAGGCAAGCTAAGACAATGAAGCATGTCTACTTCTGGCTGAAGCAAGTCCCTGTTATGATCAGTTCCTCCAAGAAACTGTCCATTATTTTTTGAATCGACTTCTCTAATCTCCTTCATGCTTGCACCTTCAGAAAATACCAAGTTGAAATTGGAAATTTCCAGTCCAGACCTCTGCTTGAGATTCTGCATAGTGCCGAGCAACTCCTCCAAGCCCAACTGGAGGGATCGGTAGTCACTTTCATGGTATCCAAAGCATGCCTTATTTTGAAGATCTCTTATTTTACCTTCCATGATCAGAAGCCCCTTTAGCCATTCGAGCTGTACATCTTGAGATTTTGACATTGCTTCTTCTCTGGTAGTAAAAGGTGGGTATGACTTGGCAACCTTGACTTGCTCGAGATCATCTTTCAACTTTAAACACTCTGATTTCAAAACAGTAACCTCTTTAGCTACATCTTGTCCAGAAGCAATCTCCTCAACAAGTCGCCTGGAAAGGCTTTGTGCCTCATAACCTATTTGATCAGCATGACTTTGTAAGGAGCTCACCTCCAGCTTCAGCTCTAGAATAGATGATTCAGCCCCTTCCAAGCTTCCTCTCAGATGATTGTTCTCTTCGAAAATAGTAGCCAGGTCGGCAGAACTGTCTGAATTCCAACCATGAATCAATGCACTGGTACCTTGAACAATATAGTTATGATCAGAAGGATTCCCTTTCTCCAGATGAGGAATTTGAGTCAGGCAAAGTCCTGATAAATCACCAGAAATGGTACTTTTAAGGCTTTCAAGTTCATGTGTGCTGGATGTATCGTTTTTCTCTGCACATAAACTTCCTGAAGTGTTAGAAGAGCCATCAAATCCAGCAGCTGAGTCGTAGTCTTCAATTGGCCCCACTTCCTCCTCAATTGAGATGAGATCTTTAGATTTCTCTTTGAACCTAACTCTGGCATTTACCTATAGTGTTAGGAAATGGGGAAAAGTTACAAACAATAGATTACAAAGATAATTTGGAGTACCATTCGATAACTAAAGCAACCTCAATGGAGAAAATTTTGAGAGTTAAGAGTAAATTTGCATGTCATATGTCAATAATTTAAACAATTAACAAATTACCAGTAACAATTATCAGTTAGTAGGGCAAAGAAAGGAAAAGGGCCTTGACATCTTAAGATTTAAAGAAGATAAATGGTCAAAATATTTGATACGCAAGATGAATTCTTAGGAAAGAACTATACAAGATCATCTTGACTATGAAGTAATTGCAGTATTATCTTATTTATGCAGTAATCATTTCATTTAGAAAGTCTGTTATTTTTTTAAGTCTTGTGTTAGGAAGAGAATATGTCAGCAGATCCCTAATCTGTTTTAATTCCTAAAATCTCTATGAACTGAGCCCATTTAAAGGGCATTACAATGAATAAGAAGGCAGTAAAAAAAATTTCGTAAAAATAATTGATAGAAAACTTGTCAAGGACGAGAGGAGGAGAACTCTAGCAAGGAAAAAAAAGGATTTCCTTGTGCATTGTCCTATGACTACATCTTACACAAAAGCACATAGCAATTTGGTACCCAAACCTAAAGTGACGCGGTAAGAACAATGAAGTGGGGAGCAATAGCCATACCTGTAGAGACCAAAGAGAGGAAAGAAGCATTGGGCAAGCCGGAGGGATTACTATTCCTAAATATTCTAAATTAGAATTTCTTTCATATCATGGTATTTATTGACAATCTGTTAATTTGGATCCATAAGTGTGAACAACTCTTTGAAAATCATCACATTTGAGGGAGAGAGAAGGTCGGGTTGATATTATTCCATCTTAAATGGGAGACATAGTTGTGATGTTACAAGGTTAAGCAAGAGGAAGCGGGAATGGATTGGGAGACATTTATGAAGCAATGTCACTTAAGGTTCGGTCCTCCTATGAGCCTCAAACCCCAAGTGAATTAGCCAACGTAAGGTAGATAGGAACGGCGGAGGATTAATAGGAATTCCAATCCTTGTTGGTGCAGATCATAGAGCTCACGACAAAGCAATAAATCAACATGTTCATGCTGGTGCTATGGAACGACTGCAACAGAATTGCAACAACCAAACAATTTAGGAGTTGCCATTGGCCCACACTTATGATAAGAAATTGAGAAGCAACCACGTTGGTTAGGGAGGAATCCTAAGGCAACAGTTGCTTAGAGCAGTTCAGAAACAATCTTGGAGGAAGAATTGTAGAGAAGTAAAATTCTAGGACAACATTCAGTATTGGGAGCATAAATACACCTTTTTTTTAAGAAGTTAACCAAGACACTTGGAGGAACAAAGGGCAAAGGAGCTTTGCTTCAACGTGATAAAGCATTATATAGAGGACATAAATGTAAGAAGCTGCTCTAGGTGAAATTAGTAGAATCCCAAGAAGAGGATGAAGGACGACCAAGATATCCGAGGTTGCTTGTCTAAGGGGAGTAATGATATGCAATATGCATTCTTACCAAAGAAATACACAAAAAATCATAATGAATAGGAAGTAATTGCAGTAGTTATCCTATTTAGGCAGTAGTCATCTTATTTAGGAAATCTATTATTTTCATAAGTCTATTTTTTTAGTAAGAGAATACGTTAGAAAATTCCTATTCTATTTTACTTCCTAAAAACTCCATGTACTAAGCCCATTTAAAAGGCATTACAATGAATAAGAAGGCGGTTAGAATTTTTCGTAAAAATAGTTGATAAAAAGCTTGTCAAAGACAAGCTTTCTGAACAACAACCATAGGATCTAGAAAGGGAAAGAGGACTTTTCTATGAGTCATCCCGTAACTAAATCCAACAAAAAACATAGATCAGTATTTTATAAATATTTGTATCCTTTCAAGGAGTAAGTTGTCAGCCTAATTAATTCAGAAAGATTAAGAAAGTCAGCAAAGAGCAATAAGAAAGCAACTGATTGAGATAGCCTGCATGCTTATGGATTTGGAACACTAGTAGATGGCATCGGATGATTGAGTCACAATCCCAAGTTTTTAGCCTAATTAATCAAAAAGGAAAAAGAAAGCCAACAAAGAGAAAGAAGGAAACAACTGATTGAGATAGCTTGCATGCTTATGGATTTGGAACACTAGTAGATGGCATAGGATGATTGAGTCACAATCCCAAGTTTTTAGCCTAATTAATCAAAAAGGAAAAAGAAAGCCAACAAAGAGAAAGAAGGAAACAACTGATTGAGATAGCTTGCATGCTTATGGATTTGGAACACTAGTAGATGGCATAGGATGATTGAGTCACAATCCCAAGTTTTTAGCCTAATTAATCAAAAAGGAAAAGAAAGCCAACAAAGAGAAAGAAGGAAACAACTGATTGAGATAGCTTGCATGCTTATGGATTTGGGACACCGCAAGAAGGAAACAACTCATTGAGATAGTTTCCATGCTTATGAATTTGGAAAACTAGTACATGACATAGGATGACTGATTCATAATCCCAAAGAGCCACCAAGATATATTTGAAATCATGCAAATCTCATGTTACAAGTACAATTGATGCAAAAAAACTTGAAGTCTATAAAAGAAACAGAGGAGGAAAGATTAGTCAACCACAAACTTTAATTTGGTAGAAGGAAGATTGAGAATTGAGTTGATACTAAGTAGACTTAAATTTAGATTGTCTGAGAATTCCGTATTAGATACGAAATGGTAGTATATGTTATTCTATTTTAGATATATTATCCTAGTTGTGTATGACATAAAATTTCTATTATAATAGGATTTAAATAAGGAACTCTTTCGTACTAGAATAAGGGTTCTAAGAACTGTATATACATGTGCATTCAAATCTTCATCAATAATAAACAACCTAAATTTTTTCTACAAACTTGAGCTTTTAACTAAAAGGTGTGATGCTTTCTTCTAAGAGTGATTCTTAAACTCTAGGAGTGATTCCTAATTTCCTACCTTTCATTCTTTGTGTTCACCACAAAATTCCAGCGACCAAAATCCAATCTTCCAACATATTAAACCCTGAAATCCTAAGCCTAAATTTCCAACAAACAAACCTTCAAATTTCAACATACCTAGCCAAACTTGAAACCTGGAACTTGATATTCCAATAGCCTAATATCAGCCATATTTCCTAATTTTGTGATTTTTAGCTACTAGTTAATAAGTCTTCTATTTATCCTACATCAATTTGTTATTAAAGCTTTGGTTTACAATGGCGACACAAAATGAAAGGGCATATAAAAGAATAGTTAGCAACCTAGAACAAGATGAAGTACTTCTGAATGTTGCAAAAAAATTGGGTATCTCCTCGTTTACAAGGTGCTCCAAAACTTACATGTAACAACTCCCATAAGAATACATGTTCAACAAATTATGGAGAGGATAGACACCCTTGACATGCATTCCCTAAAAGTCAAAACTCCCACAAGAAAAAACTATCAGAACCAACAACCTATACTTGATCTTGAATAAAAGAACGTGGTAATAAGCAAAAAGAAGGAACTGATATTGATAAACAGCACGCAATGTGTGGGAAAATATTTACTGAAATATCATGTACTGATTTTGATTCCCTAAATTTAGTAGATCAATTCAAATCTTAGAGCCTACATGTAGAAGGTGCTCAAATACTTAATGATATGGAGAGACTGACAATGGAAGATGATCACGACATGGAGAGTTTGACAGTAGAGGAAATGAACAAAGCATTAAAGATGAAGAAAAACAAAACGTGGATTCTTTGGCAAACCCTAAAGTTGAAACAATTAAACAACAAGTTCAAACAAATAAACCAGAAGCTGAAACAACAGTGCGATAGGTTGAAAGAATAGGACAACAAGCTAAGATAACAGAACATGGAGCTGAAAAGATTAACCAACAACTACTAGGGATTTTGGAGGTTGTTGGTTCAAAATTTGATGATATCATCCGTGTTGTTGATGAAGATTGTGTTGCAGTGGCTGATGAATGAGAAGTAGACTTCGATGAAGATGAACAATTAGTACAACATAGGAATAAAAAAGATGTGAGTACATTTGCAAAGTCAAAATTCAGCAATGATGGCAAGTTAGTGCTTTTGACTACAAGAAGCAGCAATTTGTATGTTCTTGATACCTATGTTGTAGTGAAGCCGTGTGATTTCGTTATGAAACCATTTACAAACATATTGGTTATGACTTATGATGTCATCCACACTACTAAATTATTCTTCAAAGAGGTTGTACGTTTTCGTGAATTAACTTTAACCATCGTATTTGATCATGACGTGAAGTTTATGAGTTATTTTTAGAGAACTCTATAAAAAATATTGAACACAGAGCTTCAATTTTCAAGTTTTTTTCCATCCCCAAACTAATGGACAAATGGAGATGGTGAATAGAAGCTTGGGGGACTTGATAAGATGTTTAATAGGAGACTATGCAAAAAATTGGGACCTAGAATTTGCATACAACAGCTCTTATGAAAAACCAAATCTGTCTAGAAGGTACAGACTAGTATCCAACATAAAAGGAAGAATAAACTTCCTAGGACCAATGGACAGGTGGTTAAATAAGAGCCATTATGTTATTTGGGAATATTCCTACTTTGTTACAATTTTAGTTATATGTATAGGGGGTGGGAAATGTAATGATTATCATCGTTTTCTATAGCTAATTGATTGTGGGTTTGTTTGGTTCTACTAAACCATTCTAGGTTGTTCAAGGATATTCATCAGTGGTATCAGAGCGCGTAACGATTAGGTATGGCACTTACGAGAATGGAGAAGATAGATGGAATTGAGAAAGACCCAGAAGGATTAAAACAAGTTGTTCCCAGTCTGGAGGAAAGGTTTACCTCTACTCAGAAGGATATCCGAGACATGCAAAGAATGATGTCAAGGATGGAACGTATCTTGTTAAAAACTGCAGAAGATGACCAATCATCTGCCATGACCAATTTGCAATGTGGTTAGAAGTCGGGGATGAAGACACCTTCAGAACCAGGGGGCCAGGTCGAGACCACCATGCGTAAGATACAAATGCCAGTCTTCGACGACATCGATCCACAGGCGTGGATATCAAGGCAAAACAGTATTTTCAATTGTACTCCATTGCCGAAAGAACAAAGTAAAATCGGTTGAAGTTTGCATGGAAGGAAGGGCACTTCACTGGTATCGATGGATTAAAAATCATATCAGGCTTCCCAACTGGAAGGAATTTCAAGATTCTTTGATTCTTTGTTTCCATACAACAAAAGTAGGTGACATGTTTGATTTGCTGTTGGAACTGAAGCAGGATGGCTCAGTGGAAGAATTTAGGGAGATGTTCAAGATGTACTCTGCCAATCTACAAGAGGTACCGGGGAAATACCTCCGCAGTATTTTTAAGTGGGGTTGAACCCCTAAGATACGAGCGGAAGTCATGCTCTTCAAACCCAAAAATTTGTTAGAAGTGATGGAGGTGGCTCAAGAAGTGGAGGACAAAAATAAAGCCATGGAGAGAGTAGCAGCTTACCGAGTGACTCAACCAAAAATGTGGTCCAATACAAAGATGATGAGGGTAGTCGATAGTGTGCCACGACAATAGCCCAACACCAGGCAGGTGGCCACTCATGCACTAAACAATTACAGAGAACAAAGCTCTGGAAACTTCCATCGTGAAACATTAGTGCATAACATGAGGGAGAATAGGGAGGTCAGGCGGTCTCCGATGTCGAAATCCAGCGACGTCGTAGGTTGGGGTTGAGTTAGAGTGAGTGAGCTGGCATAAAATACACTGCTCTATAGCTGATTAAGCTAGAGTATTCTATCAGGTTGTGTTTCAAATGCGAAGAAAGATGGCAGCAAGGGCGTCGCTGTAAGTTACCTAACCTTCAGTTGCTTATTACCGTCGATGAAGAGGAATATGAAAACGCAGGAGAACATTTCCCGCATGAAGAAACGAAAACAGTTGAAATAAGGGGAGTGTCTTCATACCACACGATGAAGATGAAAGGGGAGTTACAGGGTCATGATTGACAAATTGAAGCTAGAGGTAGACAACTCCAAGTGTTTTGGGGTATTGATTGGAAATGGGGAGTATATACGCGGCCAAGGAATTTGCAGAATCCAGTCTTTTTTACTACAAGGTATTCCAATTACCCAAGACTTTCTACCCTTTCAACCAGGGAGCGTTGATGTCATTTTTGGGATGGCTTGGCTTAGCACCTTTGGGAACATGGAAGCAAATTAGGGAACATTGACAATGAAGTTTCACCAGGATAGGAAGACTATCTGCCTTGTGGGGGGGCCTACACTTGCTCAAACACAAGTGACCTTAAAGACAGTACTCAAAACCACAAGGGAGGAAGGCATTGCCTGGTGGGTGGAACTTAATTCAGTGGAGGAAACACGAGACCTATCTACACAAAAAGATGTCCAACTGGAGCAGCTTCTTGAAGAAGCCCAGAACATATTTACAGTACCCCAAGGACTACCACCGCAAAGGTTCAACGATCATGCTATTTCCTTAAAATATGGAGCTCAACGACCCAATATCCGGCCTTATAGATATCCCCACTGCCAAATAACTGAAATTGAGAAGATCACGAAGGAAATGATGGCTGCGGGAATCATAAGGCACAATAACAGCCCCTTCGCAAGCTCAGTTCTGCTTGTCAAGAAGAAGAATGTTGAATGGCGATTTCGTGTTGACTACAGGCCATTAAATGAACTAACCATTTCGGATAAGTATCCCATATCGGTGATTGATAAGTTGCTGGATGAAATTTATGGAGCCAACCTCTTCACCAAACTAGATCTCAAGTCTGGTTATCATCAAATACGAGTCAAAAAATGAAGATTTTGTCAAGATGGCTTTCCGAACACACAAAAGACATTACAAGTTCTTGGTTATGCCATTCGGACTCAAGAACGCTCCTACCACCTTTCAAGCAATCATGAATGAGGTATTCTGACCCTTTCTTAGAAAGTTTGTTCTAGTGTTTTTTTGGCCATATCTTGGTGTATAGTTGCAATAGGGAAACACACTATGAACACTTGAGGGTAGTATTTAAGTTATTAGCAGAACATCATCTGGTAGTGAACTTGAAGAAGTGCAGTTTCATTCAGAAGCATATTGAGTACCTTGGACACATAACATCACACCAGGGAGTTGCTGCCGACCCTTCCAAAGTGCAGCACATGATATCTTGGCCTCGACATAAAACGGTGAAGAAATTGAGAGGATTCCTTAGGGTGTCAGGATATTATCGAAGATTTGTCCAGATTTATGAGAAGATAGCTGCTTCACTCATAGCACTGCTAAAAAAAGAATTTTTTTCCCTGGAGCAATGAAGTTGAAGATGCCTTCAACACTCTGAAGCAGCAACTTAGCTTACTGTTGGTTCTTGCAATGCCTGATTTCAATCAGCAATTTATTGTGGAGACTGATGTGTCCAGGAGGGGATTAGGAGCTGTCCTAATGCAAGCCGGGAGACCCATAGCTTATTACAGTCAAGCATTAATTGAAATCTATTTATGAGAAAGAAATAATGGTTGAAGTTTTTGCAGTTAAGAAATGGAGACATTATCTGCTTCGAAGGAGATTTATTGTCTGGATAGACCAAAGGAGTTTGAAGCATTTATGGGAGCAAAGGTTAGCCACGGAGGACCAACATAAATGGGTCATGAAGCTTATGGGACTTGACTTCGAGATCCAATATCGATCGGGTAAAGAAAATAAGGCTGTCGATGCCTTGTCAAGGGTGGAAACATCAGAGCAGCAGTTGTTTCCTTTATCAACCTTGACATTTGGAGGATGGAAACAAATTGAAGATGAGTTGCAGCTAGACCCTCGGATGAAGGCTATTCCTCAGGATCTGCTACTTGACATTGTCAATCATCCAAACTTCAATCTATTGCAAGGACACTTGCACTATAAGGACTGGGTGGTTCTATCCAAGAAATCTACATTAATTCCACAAATTCTACCAGTAAGTCATTCTTCTCCTATTGAGGGCCACTCGGGATTCTTTAGAACTTACAAAAGGATTGCTATGGTTTTCTACTAGGAGGGTATGAAAGCAACACTTAAAGAATTTGTTAGATCTTGTGAAATATGCCAAAGAGTGAAGTACGATTCATTAGCCCCTGCTGGACTGCTACAACGTCTTCCAATCCTAGAAAGAGTATGGGAAGATATCTCAATGGATTTTATCAATGGGCTTCCTAAAGTTATGGGCATGGACTCTATCATACTAATAGTTGATCAACTGACAAAATATGCTCATTTATATCACTCTGTAATCCTTACATAGCAAAGGGTATGGCTGCTATTTTTATCAAGGATATTATTCGATTACATGGAATTCCCAAAACAATAGTGTCCGGGGATCCCATTTTTGTAACTTACTTTTGAAAGGAACTCTTTAAATTTTGTGGCACCAAACTCTATCTCAGTTCTACATAATATCCTCAATCCGATGGTCAAACAAAAGTTCTTAATAGAAGCTTGGAGGATTATTTAAGATGCTTCTCATATTCCAAGCCAAAAACTTGGTCACAGTGGCTGCCATGGGCAAAAATCTAGTTTAATACCAGTTACAACAGGAGTATTGGAATGTCCCCTTTTAGGGCTTTGTATGGAAGGGATCCCCCTTCCCTATTACATTACACTCCTCTCAACTCTAAAGTACAGGAACTTGACAAAAGATTTGGTGAAAGGGATGCTATACTTGAGGAACTTTGCTCACATCT
>JANTNU010000006.1:9966709-9979823 GCA_024752395.1 Erythroxylum havanense
ATTAATTTGCTTATAGATCAATATCAGTTCATAAATAATGAACATCAAATTAATGAAATATGCCTTTCTTTATTTATAAAATATGTACACAACTTTGTACAAAACGCGTCAAAGGCGATTGCCTTTAGGGCACTACTCTAACAGTATGTGGGCTGTATGAGAAACTAGGGTTCACGTGATTTGAAAATGTTAGGGCTTTGTGATGGTTATAGGTTTTGGAGCTTCAAACAAGTAAGCTTATTATGATTACATAATTTTGCATGAAATGAAGCATACATCGTTAGTTCACTGCTAAATGGTTAAGAACAGTGATATTTGTAATTGCTGGAAATTAAGTGAGGAGATTTTGAGTATGCCATATATATATGATGTTCTTTGGATTTAATGATTAAATGTTATAAGAAATTGTAGAAATGATTTTGGAGTCGGAAGATCAACGAAAAAGTGTATGATGATGTTTAGAGCTGAGAAAGAAAGATTTAAGTGATAGCTAGAAAAAAGTGAAGTGAATGAAAGTGCAGTAATACAGAAAATGAGATGAATATACGTAATGAATGTTTTTGCTTTTAATGATTATGAAAAATGATAGATTTTGATTAAGTTGGGAAGTTGGTAAGGTACCTGGGATTGTCACTGAACATGCATTTTACATAGTCCATATAGCTATTTGTGCATAAATGAGTTTTGTAACGTCTGTGAATTGTGTATTGCATAAATGGGTTGTGTAGGTCAAGTGTTCACATTCAGGTGTTCCCAGAATTTGAAAGCAAATGCTAATCTGTAGCGTGTTGTGAGTAGACCTATATTGGTCTCATTCCATTATTTGTTTTGTTTGGCTTTTCGGTATTAATTGAATTCTGAATGATTGTGTGAATGTGATTGTTTATGTTGGTTTCCAGAAAGGGGGTCCGATGATTGTGATATTTGATTTGGATATTGAAGTGTTCCTTGTATGTGAAGTGGATGAAATATGTGATACATGACTTGGATGTTAAATGTCGGACTTAGTTCCGAAGGAAAGTGGGATTATGCATATAAGTGAAAGTGTTCCTCAACTCAATGTTGAATGTCGGACTATGGTCCGATGATAAGTGAATGTGAGTGACTGTAAATATGCAAATGTAAGTGATGCATTCCATGTCACCAATGCATGAAACATAATGGCTGTTGTGACCAAAGTAGCCATCGATCAGAGCTTAAAGCTCAACGTGAAAAAGAGCCTTGAGCTCAAAAGTGATTCAGAGCCTCAAGCTCAACGTTTAATGAGCCTTATATGGGACAGTTATCAATGAGCCCTATATGAGACAGTTATCAATGAGCCCTAGGCACTCGATCACAACAAAGTAACAAATGGAAAGTGGGTCTCATGTACACTGCATATGCATAATATGAATGATTAAATTATATTGGATATGAAATATTGTGAATTATGTGTTATGTGATTGGGTGAGCCATCGATGATAGTCATTCATTGAGTTCGCAAAACTCACCCAAAATTTGTAATTATTTTTCAGGATCAGAAGAATACCCCGTTAGGCCAACGAGAATATACCTACAACGTTAAAGAGAAGGATAGAGGTTAGGATCAGTTCGCGTTTGCATTCTTATTTTTTGTATTTATATTAGATTGTGTTTTTAGTAATGATTGTATCAACTTTCCAAATTGGAAATGTTAGTAAATGATTTTGAAGTGTAAAGAAATTATGACTACAAGTTTTTTGTTTTTGTAATGGGCCCAAATGGCATTTAAATTTTATTGATTTTATTGTATGGATTAAAAATGTTTATGAATGAAATGGGCCCAATTTGAGGATCGATTTTCGCATAAAATATTTGTGGTTAAAAATTTGTTTTATATCGATTTATGAATGTGTTAAGTGTTTTAGCATGCCACCCTCGCGGGGTACGGACTTAGATATCACCATCGATGTCGGGTTCGAGTCATGCAAGAGTGGGGTACTACATTGGGGTATCCCATATCGGTTAGAAAGGAGAACGAAACATGCCTTATAAGGATGTGAAAACCTTTCTCTTGCAGACGCGTTTTTCATACCCTAACGCACCGGATCCCATTAGAACTTTGAAGTTAAATGTGCTAGGGCCAGAGCAGTACTAGGATGGGTGACCTCCTGGGAAGTCCTGGAAAAACAAAACCGTGAGGTAGCGAGGCCTTAGAGAACGAGGCTCAAAGTAGACAATATCTGCAAGTGGGTGGACGTGAGGCCCGAGAGGCCCAGGTCCCGTGAACGTGAGGCCCGAAAGGCCGAGGTCCTACAATTGGTATCATAGCCAGGAACTAAGCGATATGCCAATGCGAACGCTGGGCCTCCTGAGGGGGGTGAATACTTAGGGGTATCCCATATTGGTTGGAGAGGAGAACAAAACATGCCTTATAAGGATGTGAAAACCTCTCCCTTGTAGACGTGTTTTTCATGCCTTAACGTACCGTATCCCATAAGAACTCCGAAGTTAAATGTGCTAGGGCCAGAGTAATACTAGGATGGGTGACTTCTTGGGAAGTCTTAGAAAAACAAAACCGTGAGGATGCGAGGCCCTAGAGGCCGAGGCCCAAAGCAGACAATATTTGCAAGCGGGTGGGCGCGAGGCCCGAGATCCTACAATTAAAGGCTTTGATATAGTATGACAATAGTTGTCATGAGAAGAAAAATGATTGCATGATTTTTCTTGCCTATACTTGGTATGATAGAGATCATATGTATTTCTTGTTTATGCTTATGAGTATTTGATGTAAAATTTAGATTCAACATTATTATAATGTTCAAAGCATTATAAGAAATAGATTGTTAAGAAAAATATGTTGATATAAGTTTATGCAAATAGTTTGTATGTGTCAGATCAAAGGAGCTTATACTTAACATAAGTGGCAAGAATAAAAGGTTGGATAATTGATGCTATCTTTTTATGCCATGTTGGTTGAATCAATACAACGAGAATCATAAAGTTACATACAAGGATATATGTATCCTTTTGATTATGAATCATATGAAACTTATCAAGTTGAAAAATAACTAAGTCAATCTTTGGTAGAGGATGATGATGGTATTTAATTGTTAAATTTATACATGTGATGTATTGTATGTAATAACAATTCATATAAGGATGATACTTATATTTCATTAGATCTAATGACTTTATGTGATATAGTCATATGTACTAAAGGCTGAGTTCTTCTTCTCCATGGCTTCACCACAAACAATCGAAATCCCTAACTACACCCTACCCCAAAATCAAAACCCAAATCTCCCAACACCCTCGACCCTTAATCCTGTCCCAAAATCCTCTATACCAGATCAACTTGCATCATGGCCTCCCCTCAAACAAACAACCGAAATCCCTAACCACACCCTACCCCAAAAACAAAACCCAAATTTGACTCTCAAACTTGTCCCAAAATCCTCTAGACCAGATTAGCCTGTGCCTCCCCTTAAACAAACAACCAAAATCCCTACCCCCACCCTACCCCAAAATCAAAACCCAAATCCCCCAACACCCTTGACTCTTAACCCTGTCCCAAAATCCTCCTCTAAACCTAATCAACCAACATCAAGAACACCAGAAATTGAATCAATTGGTGGGTCTCATAAGCCAGATATGGTAAACCTAGCTACACAGGGGTTTACTAAATTGTGGAAAGCTATTGTTAAAATGAAGTAGAAACTTCGATAGACACTATGCTAACCTACTACCTGCCGGAGACAAAGGAAAATCAAAATTTTGTCATACCCCCTCCAGAGCTAGCGAAACAAGGAACTGCCAAGTTCAAGTTCACACTTATTGGCTTTTTCATAGGTAAGAGACCAGCCTTCCTGGTAGTTCAATGCACCTTGACAAAAATTCTGACTACAAGTTCTGACAACTTTTTGTTTAAGTTTGAATATGAAGTGGGAGTAATGTCAGTTCTGGAAAAAGGCCCTTGGCATATCCAAGGTAAACCATAATTTCTAAAGAAATGGAGTTTGAATGGAGGAGAACAGGAGGTTGTGCGGAAAGCTCTAGTGTAGGCAAAAATTTTTAATATCCCTGTTGAGTATTGGACCACTGAAGGACTGGGTTGTATTGTGAGTGCGGTTGGCCACCCACTCCTAATGAATTCACCAACTGCTCGAATGGCACGGATAGTGTATGCTAGGATGTGTATTGAAATGGAACTAAAAAACTACTGGCCTACGTCATCCCAACTGGCAACTTATACTAAGGATGGGGAGAGAACATTCAAAGAAATTAGAATTGAATATGAATGGAAACCTAAGTTGCTTCCTCAGAAGAAAGAATGGGCACCGATAGGGAGGGCTTTTAAAATTGGAGAATACCATGAATTGGGAATAGAAAAAGAGGTACAACCAATCAACCAAGAGCTGTAAAGTGGGGAGTTAACACCCATAAGCCAACCCACCCAGAAAGAAAAGGGGACATCTGACTCCCAATGCAAAGGCTTAGGACCATTGTTGATGGAAAACATAGTTGGGATGAATCAATTGATGGAACAGTTCTCCACTGCTACTGGAAGTCCAAATACACATGGTAAGGCCAAGCTAGACCAAGAAGCTCCAACTGAAAACCTTAAGGATTCACAGATCAATGCCATAAGTCAAGTAGGTACAAACTCTTTCTCTCATATATCTGAATTGATTCCTGACAGTCTTGGAGTTAAAGGGGGGTAGAGGGGGAATTTACTGTGAAAAAAGCTAGGAAACCTAGGAAAAAGCAAAAGTAGGTGTGACTTTTTGTTTTGGAATAATGGATTTAGTCTTTTGGAATACTAGGGGGCTTAATAACCCCAAAAAACAATTAGTTGTACTTGCTTGGCTTAAGAGATTGTTAATGCATTTTGTGTGTTTGCTAGAATCTAGGATTAGGTCCCCTCCTATTTAAATAATGCATGCTCCTCAACTACAAAAAGGTCCTCTGTAATGATTTATCAAATCTTAGACTATCCACTACAAGTGACTTTAATGCCATCCTATACTCACACAAGGCAGAACTTATTAGTCACTCAGCTCTCCAAAGTATGAGTGACTTTAGACATTGTGTAGCACCCCACTCCCGCAAGACACGTACCTGAAATCCTGCATGATATCCAAGTCCGTGCCTCGAGAGGGTGGCATACTAGAACACTCAATTAGTTAAATTTAGTATAATTTTTTTAAACCACAAGTGTAGTATGCGGAAGTCAATATTCAAAAAGGGCCGTTTTATTTCAGAACATTTTCATTTACATCATTACGACCATTACACAAATCATTGAAATTTCACTTTCCACTTGGGCCCATTACAAAGGTAAAACACTTATAAACATGATATCATTACACTTTAAAATCATTTACTAACATTTTCAATTTGGAAAGTTGTTACAAAACATAGTTAATTAAATATAAATGATACAATCATTACAAAAGATACAATTGGATATAAAAAAGAAATAATAATGCAGATGCAAACTGATCTCGACCCCTATCTTGTACTCGTATACTGTAGGTATACTCCCGTTTGCCTAACGGGGTATGCTTCTGATCCTGAAAAATATTTGCAAATTTAGGGTAAGTTTTGCGAACTCAATAAGTGACCATCATCGATGGCTCACCCAGTCACATAACACATAATTTACATTCACATCATTTCGCATTTCACATTCAATGCAATTTAATCATTCATATTATGCATATGCAATACACATGAGATCCACTTTTCATTTGTTATTTTGTTGTGACCAAGTGCCTAAATTGTCCCTTAAAGGCCTCATTGATAACTATCCCTTATCCGTTTGAGAGATACATGGCTCATTAAACGTTGGACCTAAGGCTCTAAATCACTTTTGAGCTCGAGGCTCATTTTCACTCGTTGAGTTTTAAGCTCTGATCGATGGCTACTCTAGTCATAATAGCCATTATGTTTCATGCATTTATGAAATGAAATGCATCAGTCACATTTGCATGATCCACATTCACTCACATTCACATATCATCGGACCTTAGTCCGATATTCAACATTAAGTTGAGAATACATATTCACTTACATGCAAATTCTCATTCTGTTGGACTCCAAATGTTTCATAGAAGTTAGAACTATTTGAAGGAGAAATTTTGGCAAGTATTTATGAGTAAAGAGTCAATGAATGAAAATTCTTGAACTAAGAAATGATAGGCAAGGGTAAAGTAGCGAATGAGAAATGCGGATATATCCAAGTTTTTCTTTGGTGTTTCTGGCGGATAAAAAATTTTGAAGTGAGAAGAATTAAGGTGAAAGTTAGAAGTAGAATGAAAGAAAAAATGAAGTTGAATTTGTGTAGTAAGTTGATGGAGAATATGTACATATGTGTATGTTCTGTTGTTGGTGTTTATGATTAATCATGGACTATATAATTTTCTTCGGATGGTATTGATTTGAGATCGAGTTGAGAATGAGGAGTAAATGAAGTAGAAAAGGTGATCTTGGTATGAGTGGGGTTAAGGAAAGATTGTGAAACAAAATGGATGGTTGATCTAGAAAATGTTCACGGAGTACGCTTCAGTCCTTTAGCCACAACTTCTTCTCTAGTTATCCAAACGAGATGATTCTTGATTTTGATTAAACTAGAAACATATGGCTACATTTCTTATGAAGACATCAAATATAAAATCTGTCTTTAAAATCTCAAAATTTGTTATGAAGTTGAGAATTGGGTGCAGTAAATTGGTGGATGAATGTAAAGTATGTATTCTGAATTTGGGGGGAAAACTGGATTAATCTAGGCTGAATTTAGGCTGTTGTGTCTACTAGTAAGTTGTAGATCTTTCTTTTAGCTTTCCAACGATATATAGTATGAAATTTTTGGACTTACTCTAGAATCCGAAGCCATCAATGACCTAATTAGTGCCTTAGATGATCAAGAGTCATTCTTTAAACAGACATCCAGGATCAAGTGGTTAAAGGAAAGGGATAGGAACACCAAGGTTTTCCACAACTCCTTAATAGCCAATAGGAACCGAACACCATCAATTCTCTAGAGTGGGTAATGGGAGAAGGATTGTAGGCTATGAAGATATCCAAGAACAATTTGTTGAATTCTTTCAATGTTCAGTTAGTTGTAGGAAATCCCTTCATCCTTCAAAGGACTTTGTGGATCCTCTTTTTCCTAAAGCCTTATCTGAAAGCCTTTGTAACTCCCTTATAGCTGATGTTTTAGCTCAAAAGATTAAAAAGGTTTTCTACTCTTTCAATCCGAACAAGGCTTTTGGCCCGGATGGGTTCAATGGATTTTCTTTAAAAAAACTTGGCATATTACTAGGGAGGACATTACTAGGGCTATCCAAGATTTTTTTCAGCATAGAAAACTTCTTAAAGAGCTTAATTCTACCTTTATTACTCTTATCCCCAAAAAAGCTCACCCATCCACAGTGGTAGATTATAAGCCTATCTCTTGTTGCAACATGGTGTACAAAGTGATAGCTAAGATCATCGCAAATAGGCTTAGAGCAATTCTTCCTCACATTATTAGTCCTAACCAAAGTGCATTCATTAAGGATAGGAGAAATGGTGATAACATCTTGCTAGCCCAAGAAAATTTCAAAAACTACCACCTTTCAAATAATCAAAAGAGATGTGTCTTTAAAATTGGCCTCCAAAAAGCCTATGACTCCATCCATTGGGATTTTCTCATTAACTCTTTAGCAGCTATAGGCCTTCCTCCTAAGATTATAGCTTGGATCCGAGAGTGCATTTCTTCCCCTTCGTACTCCATTTTGATCAACGGATCACCTTCTAAATTCTTCGAAAGAAAATCTAGGCTTTGACAAGGAGACCCTTTATCACCTTTTCTCTTTATTATTTGTATGGAAGTTTTCTCTAGGAGTTTGAATGATTGCATAGTGAGAAATCCTTCCTTCAATTACCACTGGAGATGTAAATCTCTTAAACTCATCGATCTCCTGTTTGCGAATGACCTACTATTGTTTTGTCATGCTGACATCGGCTCAGCTCAAATATTGCTCAATTGTCTAAACTCTTTCTCTCGATTTTCAGGAATGGATATGAATCCTTCCAAAAGCTAGTTTTTCATTTCTCATGAAATGAATCACTTGATAACCTAAATGGAATAAATGTCTAGCCTTCAGAAAGAATCCCTACCCATAAAGTATTTAGGTGTTCCTCTCATTACAGGTAGGTTATCGAGGAGAGAGTGTTTACCCCTATTGGATAAGATTGATGCGAGAGTCAATAAATTGACCCATAAAAACCTTTCTTATATAGGTAGACTACAACTAGTGAGTTTTGTTCTTTCTTCATTCCAGGTGTGTTGGGCCTCTCACTTTATTCTCCCATCTTCTGTCCTCAAGGAAATAGAAGGTAAACTCAGGAATTTTCTATAGGTTGGGAAGGTGGATAGTCACTATCAATCCAAAGTTAAATGGAGCAACCTTACTAAACCAAAAAAGGAGGGGGGGGGGGGGGGGGGCGGGATTAAGCATTTGCCAACCCGGAACCTTATTTTGTTAGGAAAGAGGATTTGATACCTTTTTTATGATAGAGAGGTCATGTGGGTTAGATGGGTGCATACGATCATTTTAAGATGTAAAAATTTTTGGAGTGAACAACCGACCAATAATAGTTCTTAGAGTTGGAGGAAATCTTAAGTGTGAGGGACAAATTAGGGAATCAATTTAGATTTAAGATCGGTAATGGGCAGCCCACTCTCTTATGCAAGATCCTTGACGTCTAAAGAGAATCCTAAGGAACTTCCTATCACCTAGAGAGATAAATGGGTCAGGCTTACCTACGACAGCAAAGGTTTATGATATAATCTATAATAATGTGTGAAGGTGGCAGGATTTTCCTATAGAGCTCATTACTAATTTTGAACTCGTTCAATACCAACTGATTATTACTAGGAGAATCACTACTTTTTAAACACTTAATAACTTGAATAGATCTTTGTCTAAGGTACTAAAAACTACTTTGAATTAAAATAATAATTAAATTTGAAATAACTAATAAAAATAAGTAAATAATTGAGCTGCCAATAAAATAAAGATGATCAAAGTTAGAGACTTATGGATTGTTTTATCCTTGTTTTGTTTTCCTTTTATGTTGTTGATCCAATTATGCTCCATCTTAGATATCCTAATGTTTTGATTACCCTCTCTTGAGATCTAATAAAGTAATCCTAATTGAATTCAATAATAATAGAATTACAATATCTCAATTCACAAAACTACTCTTAGCTATTCAACCAGATTTGAAGCAATCTTAAGGATAATTAATTCACAGTTAAGATGTCTCTTTAATTGATAATTATTTGATAATTGCAGGTCTATTAAGCTACCAAATCTTGTTGTGTACCTTAAAACAAATAACTTGATTCACTCTCTCGATTTATTACCAAGTATAAGCAGAACAATTATCACAAAGTATAGATAGATGTATTGAACTAAAAAAGAATAAGGTTCAACAAAACAAATCAAGAATAATCCCTCATATGGATTTAGAAACCCATAATCATGTTAGACATCATAATAATTCAAATAAACATCTAAGACAATGAAAGAAATAAAGGAAAAAGAAATAAAAACTACTTAGAGTCTTAATATGAAAATCTAGAATTCTCTAAAGCTCTTTTGATGTCTCCTTTTGATCTTCTTTGAATCTAGTGGTTACTACTCTTTTTTGGTATTTCTTTTCTTTAAATAGTGGTTAAGGCTTCTAGGGTTGTTATAGGATTTTTCCGCTTAATTTGGCTGCAAAAATATCCCTGAAACCTCAACATTTAAAAATTCTCACGAGTTGCCATGATCGTGACCTGCGTGACTTGTCCCTCTTTGTATGATAACGTATGGTGAAACGATCGTAACAGAGGCTCCATGCATTTTAACCATCTTTGCTTGCCATGATCATGGCCAACCTCCTCGCACTAATATCTTCTTTGCTCTTTACATTCTTGTTTTCATACACTCACAAACACTTCAAAAACCTCTTGAAACAAAATTAAGATCAAATTCTTGGTCTAAACCAATCAAACAGTTAGAACACATACAAACATTAATAAGAACGCAATTCTACGCCTATACACGCGATAATCATCTAATAAAACAATTAAAAACACACTTAAACACTTAGGAAAACATACTATAATCTATACTTATCAACATCTCCATACTTAAACCTTTTCTTGTCCTCAAGAAAAAAATAAAAACACTACCAAACAAAAACTCATAAACACACAATCATGCAACATGGAATAATGGTACAATGACATTAAATTTTATGGAAATAACTTAACCTTAAACATCAATCACTTAAAAAGTGCCAACATACTAACTTATTCCTTTCATGTTTGAGTTTTTTTATTTGAATATACATATCAATCAAAATATTAACACCTTATTCATTCACCTATGGCACTTGTAAGCATGTATTTATTATTATTGATCAATTACAAAGGCAAACTATCACTAAGTAACCTTTCATAAAATTCTTGCTATTTTTAAAATATCGATAGCTTTTATTTATTATAACTCTATTTTTCAAATTTTCTTGAACAATAACCTAGACTTTTGACGTGAAGGCAAACACCTTGTCATGAATCTCTCTTAATATCCAACTAGGTCACATTTTTTATTTAGCTTAATTGGAGTGTCAGTCTAGTCAGCCTAGCCTTTTGACGTGAAGACAAACATTTTGTTGTGAATGACCCTAGTTACTCAGCTATATTATAACTCTCAACTAGCTACCAACTCTCTTCTTAATCTAATTTACTTATAAAGGGCCAACAAAATAGGGATTTATCACTTTTTTCATTTAATTTCTCAGTCTTACTCATTTCTTTTTAGTCAATCATTCTCATGAAAGGTTCCTAATAATGCTAACCAATTCAATTCAATGTAATTATAAATATATACAAACAAGTGTCATAAATTGAAAGAATAGGTGCCATATCCTAATTAACATGCATATTAATCCCAATGATACTTAAAACACAAAATTTTCAAGTTACTGTACCTTTACAATTTAAATGATCATTTTCAAAAGTAAAATAATTTTTTTCAATTCAAATCATTGAACAATTCACACGTCATGTAACAAAATGTTCACATAATGCCAACCTAATAAAAAACTAACACAAAACAAATGCCAATTTCACACATCAATGACATGTTAGTGCATAAACATCCCCACACTTGAACAACATATTTTCCTCAATGTGAGAAACAAAACAATACAAATAAAGATAAATAACAATAAAGAAAAGATTAGAGCAAGAAGACTTATAAAGATTAAGGTAGTGAGGGTATGGGTGATGGAATCTGAACACTTTGAGTAGCAAAATACTTAAGTATTTTTTTTCATTTTATGTCACTGTTGATGTTGATGGTGCATAAGGTCCTTCATTTGTGCCTCCATAGTGTCCAAGTGACCCTCCATGCACTTGTTATTTTCTATCATTAGGTCTATCACTTTCTCCCATCCTTCCTCTTTGGCCTCCCCTTTACTGTTTGAGACTTCTTGTTGGTGTTGTAGCGGAGCAGAACTAGAGCTCGCCTATCCAATCTTGTATTTCACTTGTGATTTTGAGAACCTCCAAGATCTCAACTCACCTCAAATGTGTATTATTTAGAAACTTAGGAAAGACAACGGTTAGTTTACCAACAAAAACACCATGAAATTGAGCAAGTGAAATAACAAGAAATCTCATGCCAAGATAGCTACTTTTCTCATTAACAGAAGTAGCTATCGTTTAAAAAATGTTGGTTGATGTACAAAATTGGATCTTACGATCCATACACCAATGTATAATTAAATCTTTACAAAAACACTTGTTACTTTAAGTTTTGACAAAAATCATGTGACATATAAATTTATGCAAATAAAAATATTCAAGATAAAAAATAACATTATTAGGTGTATTTTTCCAAGTAAACCCATCTAATCCTGTTAATTTCTTCTAATATTTTTCCATGTTTCTCAATAATTTTTGAATTTAAAAACTATAAATTTCTTCTATAATATCCTAGTCCAAATTATAAGGGTTTCCACATAATATAAACCAAAAATTATCTAATTTACACAGCTCAAAATATAAAGACGTGTAAAATTCAAAGGTTAAATCCTTATACATAAGAAAATCTAAATGAATAAAATTTTCCCACAGAATTTTTGTGCTCAAAGTCTCAATCTTTTCTTTCAAACTTAGATTTTCTAGGATTTTAAAGTCAAAATAACATGGTAAAGTAACAATTCTTCAACAAAGGGTTTGGAATCTTGCACCTTCTTCTTTTAAGAAGATCGAAAAAAGCACTTTAAAATTCTTAGCCTTGTCACGTGCACCATCCCCTAATACTTTTGTTTTCCCTTTCAGTAATGAGTGTTTTGTGGCTTGCTTGATTGTTGGAGCCATTAGTGAGTATATAACATGAAAAATGAACTAAGAAACATAACAAACACAAAATAACACCAAAAAATGTGAGAGAGAAAAGTGTGGAGAAATCTTGTAACACACACTCAAAAGATGTGATTTTGGTGGAAATCACTATATTTGCAATAAATCTTTCAAAGCTCTTCATAGAAGATATAGAGTCTACCATCATGTTGCCACTCCGTATCATCTGTAAACAAGTGGATTACTAGGGGTCACTAATCATGAGCTAAAAGGAATATTGAAGAAGATGATAAGCAGTTTAAGCAAAGATTGAGCATTAAAGTTAGATGATGCTTTATGGGCCTATCGAACCACCTTTAAAACTCCAAATGTTATGAACCCATTTTGGCTTATTTATGGTAAGGCTTGTCACCTACCTATGGAGTTAGAGTATAAAGTATATTGGGCGTAAAAGCTTTAAATTTTTCTTAGAAGCAAGCGGGTGAGAAAAGACTTTATAGTTGAACAAGCTCGACGAACTTAGACTCATATGAGAATGTCAAGTTGTATAAGTAAAAATTTATGAAATGACATGATTATCATATAAAGAAAAAGGAGTTCAAGGTAGGAGATGTTGGACCCCAAATTTTTGTTTTCTTGAAGTTATTAAGCATGATTTATGTGATTAATGATTTATGGTATAGTTTGATTTTATTGAGAATATTCATGGAAAATTTGGATTTAATTGAGTTTAGGATGAAATAA
>JANTNU010000006.1:10031191-10043082 GCA_024752395.1 Erythroxylum havanense
GACGGAATTGTGAAGTAACTCTGGCGTTTCAGAAAATTTGTAACTGTGTTCAAGGATTTAAGCTTGTGTCTAGTCATAATGTAATTTGAAAAAAATTAATATAAAAACGATTTCAATTTGCATTACACTACATTTATGTAGAACCTGCCCAATGTTCAAATATGCAAAAGGTTATTTTTAGCACCTAGGTATATTTGATGGAATAGGCAAGTCAATTTCCGAATGATGTATTTTTACTTCTGTACCTAACAGTTGACGTTCAAGTAAAACTTTGTAGTACAAAGGAAGCCACAATCTATGTTTTACAAGGCACTGACAACTAGCATTAGCAGTTCAAACACCAATCGTACGGTTGGTATATCACCTTTGGGTGCGCATTGGCCAGCAACTCTAGCAGGGCTTCAGAATCGGTTGGCTCCAGGTAGTTTGACGCATGTTTCAGTACTTCTACTTCATTCTTTCCGAAATCCACGCTAAACCTGTACAAAAAAATAGTACTATTTAACAGATATCAAAAGAAACCCATTAGTTGTGAAATAGACGAGAATGACTTAAAGCATAGTCGACAGTCAAATATTTAATGGTTGTCATTTGTTAAAACTTATTTACATGTCAAGGAGCTGAAGAGGATCATGGAAAACACAAAATATCTTAAGCATGATACCATATATGTGTGAACATGAATGTAATTGCCATAAGCTATTGAACAGAGAAGATATCTTCAGGTCTATCATCATTACAAACCATTAAAATTTGAAGGTTTTCTCAAATACAGGTCTCAAAATTCAATCACAATTTTATTTAGTTTTTGTGATACAAAAACTAACTATAACTAAGGTGCAGTTGAGAAGTTGGAAAACAAGAATTGGTTATATTCCCGTTTGTTGGTGTGTAACACAATTAATTTGGTTCCTATGCTGCCACACTTTGATTCGGATCTTCTAGCCTCTTATTCATGCACACACGAGGTCTTAAATGTATTTGTGCGCGATAGACAGAAAATTACACTACAACCATCTTTTCAAGAACACATCAATCTTTAGAAACTAGATAGAATAATTCAGATTAAGCTATGTAGCAAAATGGCTTACCATTTGAGTATCTTACTGGCATATACAACCTTGGCATTCAAATCAACAATTAAGCCACTGCCTCTTAAGAAATTACGGGCTGCCTCCATCAGCTCTTTATCAATATTCCCCGGGCTGTAGCATCGAAGTGCAGGCCCAGATCGATTGCCACAAACCAATGCAAAGTGAATCAAAGGCTCCGGGTATGGAAGGGCCATCTGAAAAGAGCATAAATCAGGATAAAACATTAGAAACTCTGGACATAAATTATTTGTGATCAAAGCTGCTGCCTAAAGGAACTCCTCAATCGCCAACTCAGACATAAATTTGATGCAAAAGCGCTGCAGTAAGCAGACCATTATGTGCACATTATTTTTCACTACCCTACCACAGAAAATAGTACCATCCAACTCCGCACCTATCCTCCTAAAACAAACAAAACGAAAATTAAAATATAAATTCCAAACAAATGTTTTGGCATTTCAGAATTCAGCATATATCCCCTGATATTGAAAAAAAGATAAAGATCAGCAGAACCAGAAAGTAACATTATAAAAAATTAATTTCAAATAGTTAGAAACAAGGCCCTGAAACTTAACCAAAGAAAATGCTTTCAGAAAAGATGAAAGGACAACCATAAAGAAATTATTAGTTTTTCCAAAAGAGTGTGTATGTTCAGTTTCCTCTTTACTCATCACCAAATTCAAGAATGTCAAGAATATCATATTTTGATTATATATGAAGCATTATGCAGTTCACATATTATAGTGCCAGAAATAAAACGGAAACAAAGAGCAATTGCTTGCTAGTTAGCCTCACCTCCCACTGTTCACAGGCGATCGCACCAGAACATTTAACAGAAGAAATATAAGAGAAACTACAGAGATGAAGGAAACATCTGTACTGTAAATGCAACTCTCCAAGGATGATGTAATGGTCCATAGAATCACAACCTTGAACATCAAATGCAAGCCAGTAATTACAACTCACCTTACAGCGTTCATCTTTCACACTGAATGGCTTCATGAGGTTATAAGGTGGCCGCTGGTTGCCCCTTAAAATGCCATTTTGAATGGCTGAAAGTGAGTATGTGCACCCGCCTATCACATATTTGAAGTCCGCTAACAACTTCCTCCTTTCTAATGCTCCTGCTGGATAGCCCTGGACCAATATTCCATGGATAGCCATCATATTATAGAGATTTACAAAGAAAGCAAGCTTCTCCTCCCTTGGCATATCTAGAAATTCTACTCTTTGGAGCTCTTGAATTATTCGCAGATACCTAGAAAATTTAAGTTAAAAAATAGCCATAAGAGTCTAAAAATATAGGCATTTAAGATGCATCAAACCTTGCAAATTCCTCACTTCCATGAATGCTTCTATAGTCAACATGCTTTCCATCTTCAGATATGTAGGCTTCAAAGATAGCATAAGCCAAAAATCTCAGCCTTGCTGAAATTTCTGTTATGGGTTTAGGCGTTGCCTCAATTATACCCCTGGGGATGTTGTAACACTGAGATGATATAGTAGGATCATCATCCAGGAAACGATACAAATGATTGCCATCCTCAAACAGATTCTCACTATAAGATCAAGCATCATGGAAAAAAAAAAACTTGTAAATGATGAGAATGGAATAAGTAAAAGGGACATAGGAAGAATTTCAAAAATACTTGGCAAATATTGCAATTTCCAGGGACTCACTCCAGAACATGTTGAAAGAAACGTTTGCTTGCAAGTTTCCGTCCAAATTCAACGGCCTGCTTGTTACACAATGTGGAGGGGAAAACTTCAAAATCATATCACCGAATCTAACTTTGGAATTTTGTTAGGTTTGGAGCTTTGTTCTAACAACTAGATGATTAATTCTTGAATTAAACAAACACAAAATTCAAATGATCCATCAAACACTGTTTTGTCGCAGAAAGATTCGGGACATGTATACAGCATAATTGATAAGACATGATATGCATGAAACTTTGCATCAAGTTGATGAAAACAAAGACAACAATGAAGCCAACAAAAGACATATAATCCCATTATTTTGGATGGTCCATGTGTAATTTAAGCAATTACCAATGGTAAGGGCATAATGTTTATGAGCTTCAATACACGTAGCACTTACATCCCTGATCATACTAAAAAGAAGGAAGCCACTAGCTTCAAACTAAGGACTCCATACAGTTGTATCCAAAAGTAGAAGTTTTTGTCCATCATCTTGGATAAAAATCACCAAAAAGCATTACCTCACCTCTGAGTTTGATAGACACTAAACACTACAATGCCCTTGGAATGGTATAATGCTAATCAAGTCTAAGAGATTGCTCATAATTATGTAGTAACTTCTAAGAGTGGAATGAAGTTGCATTTGAGGTAATATATAAGATGAAATTAACTATTTAACATCATTTCACAAGAAACTATTGCAATTCCTAGAAACCTAACTTCTCAAAAGTCAAACGTTAGCCACCCATGTTCAGTTTTTCTATAGTTCAAGCAGAAACATCTAGAACATCCAACACACCCTCTAACCAAATTGTGTTCACCTTCTTACACCAAAAAATTTGAAACACTCTTAAACTAAAAGCTTCCAAAATTGCCAGGGAAACAATTCATACTGCATTATGCAATAGTAACAATTTTACTTAAATCAATCACAGAACAGGATTCATGTCACCTAAACTTGCAGTTCCAAAACAATAAATACCATACATGTTCAAAGGAGAAGAAATTGAATATACCAACCGACCTCTTCCCTCTCCAGATACTGATCTTCTGACAGGAAATCTACAGCCTCTGTACCTAGAAAACAGTTGGCAAACCTTCGCATCTTGTAAAACCGGTCCTTAACAACTATAAATTCTTTCATTTTTCGAATAATCAGAGCTAGTTCATCCACAGATCCACTGCTAGAAGCATCATCTTCACCAGAAAGAGGCGGTAAAGGAGCTTCAAATGACGGTGCTTCAGTGACTAAGTACTCAATCTTCTCTTCAAACTTTTGCGACTCATCTAAGCTCTTGAGCTCAGTCAAGCCCCCAATTACAATTTCATTGAAGAACACCTTAGGAACAGTAGATGACCCGGTAAACTTTTCTAGCTCCAGCTTCCTACTTGGGTATACATCAATATTGATCTCAACATATCTGAGCCTTTTCTTGTGCAAAAACAACCTAGCCTCCTTGCAATCTTGGCACCCTAATCTTGAATACAAAATAATTCTTCCTTTCATGGCTATAGGTTGGTGTGATTCCTCAGTCACTCTAGCTCCCTGCACAGTTTTATTTTCTGCATCAGCATCACGTGAATTCATGATATAATTTAGTGGATTCCAAGATCTGTCCACTGATTTTGGAGAAACTTCTGCATTTTCTCTGTCATTGGCTGCATCTGGTGCTTCCTTTTCTTCCCCCAAAGAAATTTCTTCCATTCCATCCCTTTTTCTGGAAAGAGCCCGCATTAAGCTGGTCACAGCAACGGCACTCTTCTCCTTGACAAAGTTCTTAAGAGCCACAGCCTTCTCAGGCCATGCAGAGGTATCATCTTCACCATCAGCATCCAACAAATAAATAGATGAACCTCTGTTAGCTTCCATCCCAGAAAATTCAGTTCCATCAAAAACAGGCTCTGGCTCTTTCTCCTCACCTAGAACTGTCTCTATAGTTCGTTTTGTTTCTTCTTCATCCTTGCCCCTACTATCATCCATCTTGTCACCAAAATCAGATTGTTGAACCTCATTGTTCAGCTTTTCTCCTTCAGACATAGATTGTATATGTCCAATCTCATCCCTCTTGTCTAAGACATTATGTTTAGTGCCTACCTGTTTTTCTGCATGATAACTAGAATCATCCAGAGCACTCTCAACATTCTTCTCACTGATGCTATGTTCTTCACTATCCTTGTCATATCTGGACTCAACCTTAGTGATGCTGTGGGCAGTCATCTCCTCAGATACGCCCTCTAGATCATCGCTTCGGACATGAATGTCACCTCCCTCCAGCTTTCCAGATGTTGAAGAAGTTTCCATGTTTGTATCTGTCACGTTAATTTCCACAAAGAGGGTAACACATCAACTTCAGAATACAAAACTCATAAAAGCATTCTCAGCAACTTCAAGGTTTTCAGCTTCTGTTATATCAGATATCCTGAAATATGCACAGGACTTAAAATGTCAAAGTTACAGAAAGAAGATTGATTGGCTATAGGAAATCATGAGATCATACACAAACATAAGCTTGTTCTATAAAGAGTGCATTCTGAATCATATAATCATATATAAGACAGGAAGAACATACATTATTTATACAGCACAGGATTGACAGCAGAATTATGTCATCCAAAGTACCCAAAAAAAATTTAATGTGTTTTACTAATTTTCAGAGTCCACAGCCCCACATAGCATGATCCTTTCCCGCCAACACCACATCTCACAGCGTAGAACATGAAATGAAGTGAAGATCCCAAAGACAAAAGAGGAAAAGTTCAAAGGGAAAAACAACATTTTAGAAAAGAACAATCAAGAACTTTCTAGTCCAAGGAGGCCAAACCAAATCTTGCCATGCCCCTTCAAATAACAATGAACAGTCAACATCATACTATAAGCACAGCGACAATTCTAACGTAGGATGCATGGACTAGTGGCTACATCAGTACCACTATTCTATGAAAACATGATCACCTGGCAACCTTGTACATAGATATCTAATCAGTAATAAAAGAGCTCCCAGACCAACCTTTAAAAGAGACATACTATGCTTAACCCACCTCATCTGCATCCAACGTCCAGTACATAACCCAAAATATCTACAATTGAAAGAATCCTTAAGAAAAAAGAAGAAAGGCATGTGGCCAAGAAGCCAAATTTTTTGGGCACTAAATGTATCTTCAAATATGTATTCCCAAACGACAAGGTAATCACATGCAAGAAAGAGAGAAACCCCTCAAGACCCCATGTCATCAACAAAACACATCTACCCTGCGCCCCTAAAATGAAATAAAATTTGCCCACCAAAAATAGAAAGGCAAAACTGAGAACCAGACAAAGAAACATGGATTTTGCCTTATGAACATAATAACAGAAAATAATAATGCCAACAATCGAAACTGAACAAGGAAGAATAAGAAAATGGATTAACGAAACAAAGACAACAGCATGCCCGGAAATTATTAGTAAAGCACAAAGCAACACTAAACATTAATTTTAGGCTTTTACACTTCCCTTTAAAGATTGAAAGCAAAGGATGAGAACACAGTAAAACAAATAAATGGGGGAAGAAGACTTACGGATCTGTAGAAGAGCGGAGATCAAGCAACGTGTGAAACGTTTCCTGCGAATACACTAAGTGGTAGTAATTGCAAAATCATGACGAAGAAGATCTGAGGAGAGTTACAATTACAAATGATAAAAAAGTCTACAAGAAGTTAGAAACAGTACTTTATTGGCTTCTCCTATCTCTCTCTCGCTGCCTGTTGTTCTTAAAGATGTGACTTTCACTTGCACAGAAAACAAAACGCGAGAGAAGCGGGAACTCTATGGGCTTCTTGAATCAATTTCTTCAACCGTTCTTTTCTATTAAAAATTATTAGGTCTAAAAAGTAAAAAGCCCAATGTACTCATGTGACATTCATGAAGCGCACCTTTAATTTTCCCGTGACTTTTCCATTGGAGAAAATCTTAGATTGAAACTTTATATACTTTTCTTGATTTTTTTTAATTATCAGAATAAACAAAATCACTTTGACCTTGCACCTGCCCTGCGTTGTATTAATTTTGAAATCGAGTTAGGATTTTACATTGCATTTTTTTCTCAAAAACAACCTCTCATTTTAATGACACCACCATTAGTAAACAAAAAATAGTGTTTCATAGTTAAAAGCGGGGATTAGTATAGGAGTGGATAGCTTAAAGACGACTTCTTATAATTAGGACCCTCCTAAGACATCTCGTGGGCTAACAAAAAAATAATAATAATAATGTTTCATGTACAATTGTACAACTCTCGCTTGCGTCACTTGGCGTTACACAAGTTCATGAGCCCAGTACCAAAATGATAGCAGCTTCCACAATGAAGATCCTTCTAATAGTTATGAAACCTGCTCATGACGATTTTCATGCAAGATGACTGCTATAGAGCGGTTGGAATCAATCAAGGTGTTCCAATGGTCTTGAATGGCGCAATCCATTGAGCAAGTCCTCCTAAATTAAGACTTTTGCTTCTGCAGCAGAGAAAGGATTCCCAGCCAAGAAATGTTCTTCTAGCATGTCAAAAACTATTCACAACTGGTATATCAGCTGGACAGCAAGCAATAACCAGATGAAGAATTCACTTCCCACTCTAGATTACCACAAGCACCAAGGACTGTTGCAAATATATAATCATCCACCTCAACACCCTCAGCCTGCATCCTATACATGAGTTTCAAAGCCTCTCTGCAGCGTCCATTCTTGGCATAACCCATGATCATAGCTTTCCAAGAAGCCAAGTTTCGGTTTGGCATGCTGTTAAAAACTTGAAATGCATCGGATACATGTCCACATTTGGAATACATATGAATTAATGCACTGCTCACAACCATGTTTGATGAGGCTGAGGTCTTGCTGGCAAAGGAGTGAAGCAATTTCCCCTGTGAGACAGCTTCAAGATTAGCACAAGCTTTTAGAGCTGAAGAATAAGTGAATGGGTTGGGTTCTACACCCTCCTCCATCATTTCTTTCAAGAATCTAAGAGCCTCAGGCTCATGACCAAGACATGTATAACCCGATATTATGGCAGTCCACGAGACAACATCTCTCAGAGGCATTTGATGCAAGACTCTTGAGGCAATGCGAGACTCGCCACATTTACAGTAGAACCACACAAGAGTGCTTCCTAAGTATTCATTTGACACAGTGCAATCCTTGACTATTTGTGCATGCAGTTCCCTGCCAGTCACCAAGGCCCCGATTGAGCCACAAGCCCTGAGGACACTCACAATGGTCAAGTTATTAGACATCACTTTTCGCCTCTTCATCACCCGGAATAGACCTATGGCCTCCTCACCAAGCCCTATTCTTGCATAACCCGCTATGATGGAAGTCCATGTAACAGTATTTCTATTTCTCATTCTATTAAACACTCTTCTTGAATCTAAGATATTCCCACATTTTGCATACATGTCTACCAAAGAAGTTCCGATAAATACATCAACTTTATATATCCTCTTTACTATTGCAGCGTGCAATTGTCTCCCAAATTTCAAAGCTTTCTCTTCCCCGCAAGCCATCAAAACACTGCAGACCGTGAACTCATTGCCCAAAAATCCTTCACTCAACATCCTCGAGAACATTTCAATGGCGACCGCTCCATGCCCTCGCTGTGAACAAGCGGCAATCACAGTTGTCCAAGAAACCACATCCCGTTCCACCATCTGATCAAATGCACCAAATGCACTAATCAAATCACCACATTGGGCATAGAAATAAACAACAGCGCTATCTACAATCAAGTTGTTCCAATTACCCTTTACAATACATGCATGAACCTGCTTCCCCACCTCAAAATCCAACCTCCTGCTGCACAATTTCAGCACACATACAAAAGTCTTACCATTTCCCCTCACCCCACATTTTACAGAATCACCAAACAATCTTAACGCTTCATCATCCAGACCTAAATTAAAGTACCCATCAATCATCGCGGTCCAACTAACAACATTTCGCTCCGGCATTCCATCGAACACTTTTCGTGCCTCCAACAACTCACCCAACTTCAAGTACGCACATATCAAATTGTTAAAGAGATACGTGGTAGACTCACTAAATTTCAAAACAACCGTGTGTATCCTTCTAACATCTTGTATCCCACAACACGACTGAAGACAAAGAGTAATCCAATCATAGTTGAAGACCCGACTAACAGAAGAAGTAGTTGACAAATCGGTATCTTGGGTCTCCTCTGGGATACAAGTACCAACCAATTGTTTTGACCAATACCCGTCGTTGTGGCAAAGGAAGCAACAAGAACGTGTAGAAGTTGTACAGTTAGGATAGTTTCTTCTTCTTCCCGAAAAGATTTTTGGTTCTGAGAAAAGTGAAGGCTGCTGAAAAATATTGACATTAGCCGGCGAGAGGCACGTCATTGAGAGCATTTCTCCGGAAATTCCCGCCAAAATAAACAACCAGCTTCGACCAAGCCAGCTGAGGAGGGGTGGGGGGGCTAGTGGTCAAGGTTCTTCAAGTTAAATGAAGTGACCAAATTACCCCTATGAATAGAAAATATCAGAGGTAAAATCTGCCGAATTTCTTGTGGCATCCTGTCTGTTACATAAGCCTCGAAACTTAAAAGTTGAAGCCTTTCTTAGCTTCTTTGTGTGTGAGTCGTAGTCGTCATGGAGTTGCAAGCCTCTTGCTTACCTCTAAGACCTTTCATAGCTTCTCCTTCTCTTCCCTTCTTTAGATTTTCACCTAGAAACCCTAATTTCTCTTCTTATTTCACCGGTGAGTCACTCTGTTTTGTTCCGTTAATTAACTTTCATGTCGGATTGGGATTTAATTGGTGTTCTTCCTTCTTGCTTCGGAAAGTCTAGGTTGTCGCTTGACCTTTAACGTTGCTGGGTTTCGAAGGAAACCGTCTCCCGCTGCTATCCTTGGCGGCGCAAGTGAAGTTGGACGGAAGTCGCCGGTTTCTGATGCTGACGATGGTCCGAGGCGAAGTGGCGGTGAGAAGGATGGTGTGGAAGAAGAGGGGAAAATGAGTAGAGTATGTGACAAATTGATCGAGGTTTTCATGGTTGATAAGTCCACCCCTACTGACTGGAGAAGATTACTCGCTTTTAGTAAGGAATGGGACAACATTCGTCCTCATTTCTTCAAACGGTGTCAGGAGCGAGCAGATTCTGAAGATAATCCTGGGATGAAGCATAATCTACTTCGCCTTGCTAGGAAGTTGAAGGAGGTACCCTTTGATTGTTTTTGCCAACGCAAGTTAGCATTTTCGTTGGATGGTGCCACTTTATTATTTAAGATGCATGTTCTTCAGTATATTATGCTACCCCATTCTTTTAACAGATTGATGAAGATGTACAGAGACACAATGAACTTCTTCAAGTGATCAGGAATGCGCCATCTGAGATGGGTGAAGTTATCGCCAGTCGTCGGAAAGATTTCACAAAAGAATTCTTTGTGCATCTTCACACTGTCGCTCAATCATATCATGACAACCCAACTGAGCAGAGCGGTGAGACTGCACCTCTTTGTTTGGATGTTTCATGGGGTTCAAATTCAATTATGCAAGCGTTAGAGCTTCACTATTAGTTATGACAGCTCAAATATGTGATATTGACCCTCAAACGAACTTTTGGAGAATTCTCAACGCCAATTCTACTTTGCTATTTCTTAAATAAATTACCACATGAGAATGTTTTGTTGATAGCATCAAGCTTCAGAATATAGCTTGATAATATCTGCAAATATTCAGCTCATTGCTGAAATTATCAGAGACAGCTTCGATATTTTGTTTATGATATTAAATTATGTGCTTATTTTAATCAGAATTAATTTATGTAGCTTCATGCAACCCATCAAAACTAATGTTTACGAGTCCCTGGACATCTTTTTGTGTTTGAATATTAGCAGTCATGTCAATGACACTTCCTTTATTTTCTTATTACGTGTTCCAAGATTTGGCAAAGCTTGGAAATGAATGTATAGCTGCTGTGCAAGCATATGATAGTGCCATGGAAAGCATGGAAGCATTAAATGTGGCAGAGTTGAAGCTTCAAGACATTGTCAATTCTCCTTCCCTAGATGTTGCTTGTAGGAAGATAGATGATTTGGCTGAAAAGAAGCAACTTGATTCTACATTAGTTATGATGATCACCAAAGCGTGGTCAGCTGCCAAAGAATCTAACATGACAAAAGATGAGGTAAAATGATGAGTAGCTCAAACAAATGCCTCGCTTTGGTACTTCTGGCTGTTGATGCGGTATCTGATCATTTATTTATTTATCTTCCTTGATTCTAGTGGAATATTGTCATGTAACCTGGCTGAAAAATATGTTAAATCAAGGTCTGATACAAGTTACATAGAGAAAAAAGATTGTATGGAAAGACAAAGTTAATTATCCAAGAGGACTATGCTATTGGATGTTTGCATGGTTTCATGAGAGAGCATCTATGATTATACCCTGTCAAATCATAGGGTAATTTGACCCAGTAAATTATTTAATTTTAATTTGGTTCTGTACGGCCAGAATTGTTATTTGGAAGAAGCCAAATAAAAATTATTGATTCATCATTCGTCCTGCATTGCAGGTGAAGGATGTGTTGTATCATCTGTACAAGACTGCGGTAGGCAATCTACAGAGACAAATGCCAAAGGAAATTAGAATTGTGAAGTATCTTCTCAAAATTAAGGATCCTGATGAGCTGTTGTGTGGGTTAGAAGATGCATTTACACCAGGAGAAGAACTTGAAGGAAAGGATGTAGACTGCCTCTACACGTATGTATTTAAAAGTCCTTTTGCTTTGGTTAATTGTGATCAAGGAAATGATTGGCCTATAAAATCTAGAATTCAAGCTTCTCTTTCTAGTTTATAAAATGAGTAATTTATTGATAGCATCAAGGACAGATAAGGTTTCTCTGATGATTTGATGATGTTTGAGCTTAGGATTGTCATAAGTTGATTCCATGTAGGGAGATGTTCTCAATAACGGGTTTACTAATCTTATAGGACACCTGAAAAGTTACATACCTGGATCAAGGCCGTGGTGGATGCTTACCATTTTAGTCAGGAAGGGACTCTCATAAGGGAAGCCAGGGACCTGATGAATCCGGAGGTTAT
>JANTNU010000006.1:10149871-10160525 GCA_024752395.1 Erythroxylum havanense
CATCAAGTTAACCCTTCTATTTATAGTACAAAATTTCTAATAAAATACTATCATGATAATAGAAGTGGTACACTAACTATTAAATGGTGCATTTGGTGCACTAACAATTAAGTGGTGTATTAACAATTAGTGGCACACCATATTATTTCTATCTTTTATAACAAAGATGAGGTTGATGTAAAATTATAAATTATACAGTATAATATATATTTAAGGACTATTTTGCAATTTTAAAAAATTTAGGGACAATTTATTAAGTTAATATGGTACCATAACTAAATCAAGTATCGATAGTAATAACGGTATAATATTCATAACATTTCATCTCTTTCTTTATATATAAATATATATATTATTGTCTAAAAAAGCTCAATTTTTATTAATTTTTTAATTATAATCTGAACTCTAAAAAGTAGCAATAAAATACTTAAATTTTCAATTTTTTTCAATTGTAATCCAAACTTCAAAAAGTGGCTATAAAATAAACTTTTAATTTTCCTTAATTTTAGCCTGACGTTATCTGTTGTTCTCCTAATGCCCTCAGCTATTTGTTTTTTGTTTATTCTTTTGACGCCGCAAACTACTCTGACATTACAGCATATTACACAAGTATGTTTTGCGGTTTTAGTTTGTTCTCCTAATAGTGTGAGGGCTTCGGGATTGCATAATCTGAAAATCGAAGGGTGAAGGCATTAAGAGAATAAAGGAAAAAATTGAAAACAAAACGTAAGGTTGTCAAGGTTACGTAATCTGATTTAAGTCATTCTTAAACAACGATTTCGTTTTAATTATGTGACTAAATGACGTTGTTTCATTAATCTTTATTTGTTGTATTAATTTTGGCTATCATGTATTAAAAATTAAGGTTTCTTAAGTACATGGCAAGTCACTTCAACAAATTTAACGGAAACGCTAATGTCGGGCTAAAATTGAAAAATTTTGAAAGTTTGAGTATTCTATTATTACTTTTTGAAGTTCGGATTAAAATTAAAAAAATTAAAAGTTTTGGTTTTTTATTGCTATTTTTTAAATTCAAGTTATAATAAAAAATTGATGAAATTTTGGATTTTTTAGTAATTAACCCTATATTATTTTCTAAAAGTAACATGTCCATAAGGAAAAAAAAACATAAACATCACTAATTATGTTAGGATTAATTGTCAAAAAAGCCTCAAACTTTTATCAAAATTTTAATTATAGCCTAAATTTTAAAAAGTAACAATAAAATATTCGAAATTTCAAAATTTTCAATTTTAGCCCAAATTTTAAAAAATTGTAATAAAATGTTCAAACTTTCTATTTTTTTCAATTCTAGCCCGATGTTTTCTTTTATTTTCTTGATACTTTTAACCATTTATTTTCTGTTTGTTCTTCTAAAGTTCTTAACTGTTATCACATTATATCATACTGTATAAATAAAGTTATCAAGACTACGTAATCTGATATAGTTTAATTTTTAAATTTTAATGTTATGTTAAAATTAAAAAATTTAAATATTTGAATATTTTATTGTTAATTTTTGAAGTTCGAGTTAGAATTAAAAAATTAAAAATTTTATCACTAACTAAAAAATTTACAAAAATTTAGAATTTTTTTTATGAAATTAACCCATTATGTTATTATTACTTGTTATTTTGGTATCGGGGCTCTCCCGAGAAACGGTTTCAGGAAGAGAGAGATTTCGTCGTGGGTCTCATTATGGAGAACGCCGACGTGTTTCTGGGGCTTCACGACTTCCTTGAACGCATGCGTCAACCTTCAGCTTCCGATTTCGTCAAATCTATTAAGAGGTCGCTCTCTGTCTGTTTCTTTCTTTTTGATTTTGGAATGCAATCAAGAGATAAATGATGCGGACCTTGAGTTCAGGCAATCGCCTAGAATGTCCCACTAGTTTTGGAACTTAATTCGATGTCACTTTCAGTTCGTGTAATCGGCTTATTATTGCCTTGCTTAAGTCACGCTATATTTAGATTTTAATTGTGAGGTCATTGTTGTAGCAGCTTGGTGGGAGATGATTTAACTGATAGAGAAGTCAAATAGGCTTAACTGTATATTTAGCAACAAAAAAGAACAGATGTTTACTTCTCATGAAGTACTTGTTGAATTGCACTTAAGAGTACCATTTTCAAAGTTTTTCTATTTGGGATCTTGGGTAAAACTGCAAGACAAGAGGGACAAAATTAAAGGTGTAGAGTTATCATCTTCTCCTTTGTTAATTTCATAATTTTGCAAATCTATGTTAAAAGGAGAAGAACCTTTTGTTTTTGGCTGAATATGACATTATTCTGTTAGTTTTTGAATGTTGGCATGCTCTTCATTGCAGCTTCATCGTGTCATTCTCAAATAATGCTCCTGATCCGGAAAGGGACAGTGCTCAGGTACAAGAGTTCCTTTCCAAGATGGAAATGGCTTTCAGAGCCCATCCGCTTTGGGCTGGTTGCTCAGAGGAGGAGCTCGACAGTGCTGGTGAAGTGAGTGATTATAGTCCTATTATTCTATTATAAGATGATGATGACTTGGAGTTGCATTACTTATAGCATTTGAATACCATCATTACCAGTGGACAGGAGGAGGCTGGAAAAGTTAAGTCCATCTGAAGAATTATGTTGTGAACTTTTGAGCTATATTAGTCTAAACCTTTTTAAATTGGATCCTGCAACAGTGTTGGCTTAAATTCTGTGCTAATAAGGCTAATAACAATAGGTATTCAGTTGTTATGAACAGTTATTCATCATAAAGTTTTCACTGCTGTTTTCTGCAAGTGAAAATGTTACAGTTATTAAATTGACGGAATAATCAATTGATAACCAAGTAATGTGACTTCTGACTGGTTACTGCCAACGTCCTCAGAAGAATATTTGTGCGCTCTTCAACTTTTATCCTTTTGATGTCCCAAACATTGGACCATCTCCATTTTTGTGGACTTTTATTTGGATATTAGGTCAACTTTGCACACTCGACCATTTGCACCTGTATAAAAGGATACCAAAAATGGGTGATGGAAACTTTATTTAAGAGTGTACTGAAAGAGTAATTACATGTGCTGTTAATGCTCCATAATGGTTAGTAATGCTGATGTTACATCTGCACTTTCTTTCATATACAGGGACTCGAGAAGTATGTAATGACAAAGTTATTTACCCGTGTATTTGCTTCACTTCCAGATGATGTAAGAGTTGATGAGCAACTTTCTGAGAAGATGTCTTTAATTCAACAGTTTGTTCGACCAGAAAATTTGGATATCAAGCCAACCTTTCAGAATGAAACTTCATGGCTAGTAAGTTGAGAAATGCCATTACTAAAGATAATCTTAAAGTGTTGTTGGAATACTTCTTCCTGCATGCTGTAATCTGGACCAATGCAGCTCTTAAACCTGCTTTATTGTCAGTTCATATGCTTTGTTCATCTTGTATGAACTGGAACATATGATTGGGAAGTTATCATTATCTGTAGATTATGTTTCACCCTGAAAGTTTATATTTTCTTCAGAATTGAATTTTTTATCGTATTATTAATTAATAGTTTTTGTATTTTCAAGGATTGATCATGTTCAACAACCAGAAATCCAACTGTTTGAAATATGCCTTAGACCTTGAGCTTAATACACCTTTTATTGATTTCACTTCTTAAGAGAATACTTGTCAGTTTTTAGGAACGACGTTATTATGTTTAATAAAGGAGATGCCTCAGTAGGGAGAAGCAAAAGGAAAGTTGAACTTCTACTGTGGCTATTGGTGGCAACTATAAATGATAACTTAAGTGTGTAGGCATTTATTGTCTTACCATACATCTTTATGTCTTTTTTGGAAGCTTGCCCAAAAAGAGCTGCAGAAGATCAATATGTACAAAGCACCAAGAGACAAGCTAGTTTGTATTCTCAACTGTTGCAAGGTCATAAATAATTTGTTGTTTAATGCTTCCGTTGCTTCAAATGACAATCCTCCTGGAGCCGATGAATTTCTTCCTGTTCTGATATTTGTTGCTATAAAGGTAAACCTGTCATCTTTTTCTTTCTAGTTACTTGATAATGTTATTGTATCTGTTGCTTTGCAACGACAGCACTTCATTAAAATACCTCGTTCAAGCACAATCACTTGTGTTCCTTCTCTAGCCTTGTTATTGACCTCGTCGAGCATTTACATTTGAAGAAATAGTGCGGTACAATTCCATTTCAGAGCATTTGTACTACAACCCAAGATGCTTACTGAGTTTGCATTCATTTTACGAATCTTTGTATATTTGGAAACTTCAATATCTCGCTAACACCTTGTTTGCATGATAATATAATACCATCTATGTAACTGAGTCAACCTGGTTTTCTTTCATACACTATTTAATAAAAAGACTGAGTTCAAAACTAGTGTAATTTCACATCCTCTACATGGTTTTGGCAATCTTATGGACTCATTTCTTACTTTTAATTTGTAAAAGTGTCCTCATCTTGAGTAACATGGTCATTTATGTGGACTTTCAGCCTATTGTAATTGAAGGGCTTAATAAGTACAAAGTTGCACGATTTTGTAACGACAGCACTTCGGCTTGATCCAACATATATTATGCAGGCAAACCCTCCTCAACTCCACTCGAATTTGTTGTACATACAACGGTACAGGCGCCAATCCCGATTAGTTGGAGAACAAGCCTACTTTTTCACAAACATGCTCTCTGCAGAGTCTTTCATCTCAAACATTGATGCAAAATTGCTTTCTATGGAGGAAAATGAATATGAAAAGAACATGGAGTTTGCTCGAGCTCTTCTATTTGGCCTTTCATCTGATTCAGATAGTCAATCTAGTCGATCTAATCAAAATTCTGGAAACAACCCTGAAGCAGAATCGAAATCTAAGGAAAGGGACACTGCAATTCAAACAGAAGTTTCTGAAACAAAATATGGAAGTAATGATGTATATGCAAAAGATGAATCATTAATCATGAAGATTCCATCCCTATCAGATATAGAGAATAGAGGAGCAGCTAAGCTTTTGAAGGAAGATTCAGTTAGCCAAGTCTTTCGAGAATTCCCGTACTTGTTTGCCAATGTTGGTGATCTAACAGTCAGTGATGTGGAAGACCTATTGAATAACTACAAACAGGTAGTTTTCAAGTATGTTTGTCTTTCCAAAGGGCTTGGTGTTGCCACTCCATCTCTTCCCCCATCTAGTTATCAAGCTCATGTTCAACCTGTACAGGAACATGATACGGCAGTAGAACAGAATGATGAGTTACAAAAACAGATAGGCACGATGAATAGTTCTAGTAAAGTTTCTCATGAATATGAAACCAAGCTTGTGCAGGATGAGACAATGGTACCGCAAGAGGAAGGAAGAACACAATCAATGAGTGCAAAGGAGCACGTTCTGCAGCATTAACATTTGTGATTCAGGTATTGTGAACAAAGCCTCTTGTTTCGCTTTTGAATGGAAAATGCACTCATTCATATTTAGGTGTCAACGAGAATGTGCCATCCTTCTGCCAAAGATCATAGGTACAATCGTAGAACAAGAGGGAATTATCATTTGTATTGCAGTGCCCCTCTTAGAAATTATATGGTGATTAAGCTTTAGAGCAGCCATATGCCGCCAAGGTAGATCCAGATTGCTGCCGTTTCCACTTTAAGCATAAACAGTACGAGAATCTATTTGAATAGTTACTGAGTACATTCTTGATTAAGAATGACCGTTCTTTTTGTACTTAACTTTCTCTGCCATTTCTATTCATCTGTACAATTAACCTGTGATTGTATACAAAATTGTACCGTAGACCTAAAAGACGGTTCCATTTATTGGATGTGCTGATAATCTTCTTTGGAATATTGTCAATACAGTTACTGACGTGGTTGCTTGAACCCCTGACTGCAATAAACTTTTCCGGTTGGTGCCAGGAAAACTAAAAAATTCAAATCTATTATCATGCAAAGATGTCGAGTAGGAGTTGATTTGTTAAAAATTTTGACATTAGTGGCTAAGAATTATCACCAACATATTTACCAAAAAAATTATCATCAACATATGCTTTATTGGTTTATGTCTTATAACAAAATTGGTTGGTTGCGTTTTAATGATATAATTATTTAATGATATTTTTTATCTTGTACATATTAAAATATGTATGATAAAGACTGTGAGATAAATAGTTTAGTAAAAGTCTTACTAAAATGCGAGGTCCGGAAAGGTTGAGAAGTATGCAACTTTATCCTTAATTAGTAGATTATTTGTTTATGATATAATAACATGAATTATATATATATAATAATTAAACATAAAAAATAACATTAGACATAACAAAAATAAAAATAACTACGTGCAAATTAAAATATAAAAATAAGCAATAAAATAGATAAGATAATAAAAAAGGATAAGATAAAGAATTAAAAAGATAAAATAAGTAAATAAATATACAAATAAGGAAGAAGATAAGTAAATTATAAAACAAACATGCTATTATAAGACAATATTTAAACTAAGGAAATATTTATGCTAAATATCTAAGGGAGAAGAACTACACATTAAAAAATTAAGCTAAATACAAGACATAAGAAAAATACTTAAAAGATATATGAAAGGATGAAGACCTCTTTATGTGAGATCTTTTCCTGGTATCCTAGTACGCTAACATTCTTATTAAGGGTAAGAAATTAAGCGAAATACAAGACATAAGAAAAATACTAAAAGATATATGAAAAGATAAAGACCTCTTTATGTGAGATCTTTTACTCGTATCCTAGTATGCCAACTTTTTTATTGAGGGTCTTGTCCTCGGTAAGTTCTAACATAGTTATATTATTCTTAATCACCTACCTCCCAATTCTTTTTAAGTTTTCAGCTTTTTCTTCTTACAGGCCCTAAATATAATCCTCTCACATCATCTCACTAGAGCGTCATAATGCTTCCTATTAACATGTCTGAACCATCTAAGCTTTGTCTCTTATAATTTTTCATTAATATTAGTTACCTTTATTTTGTTTCTTACTATTACATTCTTAATATTTTTCTCTTCTATTAAGGTTGTAAATCTAACTATAGCATCCTCATCTTTACTATCAATAATTTAGACCATGCACTTATATGGTTGGTCAACGTTCTGTGCCATAAATCATGACTAGCTTAATCTCTATCCAATAGAATTTACCCTTGAGCTTGAGTGATATGTTTTTGTTACATAAAACTCATAATACACTTCTTTATTTAATTCATCCTGATTTGATACGGTGAGTAATGTCCTCGTCAATCTCTCCATTGTTTTGGATGATATATCCTATATACCTAAAACACATTTTATATTATATCATTTTCGAACCAATCTTTCTCTCTATATCAAAAACCACCTTATGGTCCGAAAATTTGAACTACAAGTACTCAGTCTTAGTTCTGCTCAATTAAAAACTCTTGATTCTAATGTATCTATCTAAAGTTCTAGCTTGAATTGATACCCTCCTTTGTCTCATCTACTAAAATAATATCATCAGCAATAAAATACACCAAGGCATGTGGACTACACCAACATTTCTCGTTGGATATTTTTGGTGAGCAAATCCATCACTATTGTAAACAAAAAGGGGCTCAATGAAAAATGTTGGTGTAGTCCAATATCAATAGAAAAATGCTTTGTATCTACTTATATTGTCTATACTCTAGTCTTTATACCTTTATACATATCCCTATCACCTGAATACATGTCATATGGACTTCCTTAACTTGTAAACACTTCCACGTGATTTCCTTAGTTATCCTGTCATATGCCTTCTCTAAGTCAATAAAAACTATGTTTAGGTTACGTTGTCTTTTCTTGTAATATTCGATAAATCTTCTAAAGAGATATAAAGCTTTTGTCATGAACCTTCCTGACATGAAACCAAATTTATTTTCTGAGATAGGTACATCCTTTCTTGCTCTTTTTTCAATCACTTTCTCCCTTAACTTTATGGTATAACTAAGTAGTTTAATGTCTTTTAGTTGTTGCATCTTTAGATGTCACCTTTGTTCTTATGTAGAAGAATTTATGATAAGATACATTTATGTAATTATCTTTAAATTATTCTTTATCATTAATTTATTAAGACTGGATATTAATAGAATGAAAAAAGAACAGTACATGTTATATTTTTCTTATGAAAGAAGTAGCCAATCTCATAAACTAAAGTATGAAGATACTTAAAAAATGTGTGGGTGCTTATTAGAGACAAATTCACTAAACTGACCCCATATGAGAATTCTATTTGAAACATTACTCGTATGTGTATGAAAATTCTTATTGTGATGATTGTATAAATGAACTTTTGACTTGAGATTTCTTAAGTTTTCTAATATAAAGATTTTATTTTGATACTATTTATGATCTATTTTAGTAAAGAATAACTCAGTCAATTGCCATTGGATAAAATATAAATTGTATGGAGGTAGTTGAGTGATTAATATATGATTCATCACCTTAAAGTGATTGAGAAGAATGTTCTATTGTTCTCGATTAGTATTGATTTAGAAAATCCTTGGCCAAAGTTGAGTGACACTTTGAAAATAATTTTTAAATGTCATTAACTGAATCAATTATTAATGGTAGAAAACTAATATGATTAAACTAAAATAGAGTAGACATTTAATTCTATGCTCTATGTCTAATCAAAACGTTATATGATGAAATTTATACAGAAAAATAATGCACAGAAAGGTTAGTCAAAATTACTTTGATATTTTTAAATATTGGTGATCACGACGTGTTATTGGACATCAATCTTGATTTATAGATATAAATTATTTAATTAGAGAATTAAAGATAAATTAAAGGAGTTTATTTTATTTATCTAATCTTAAATATGATTTAGGATTATAATTTATATTCATTGCTAACATATTTGAGAACTTAATGAATCATATACAAAAACAAGTTAAAAAAGAAAAATATTTTAATTAAGTAATGCTGGATTTTAAATTTTGAGAAACTTTATGATTAAATATGAAATATTTAATAAATAATGATTAATATGAGATTAGATTTTAGACATAACTAATATTTAATTAAAACTATTTATAGTTCTAATTAAAGTTTAATTAAATTCAAAACTTATTATAAATAGGCTTATGCTCTAAAGAAGCTAACACTCCTTGCCTAACTTTCTCTTTATAGCACTCCTTGCCTAACTTGTGTGATTAGGGTGGTTGAAATAAGCCGATTTTAAAAATGGTTTGAGAATAACGACAAAAAAGATCAAAATTCATAAATAGGTATGAATTATGATTCATACTTTATTATGATTTATGTGTCAATCATTTTATAAAATTTTAGTAATCTTGACTTTCGAGAAATTGAAACAAAATTTTTAAAAAGTTATTTTGCTATATACGAGATTAGATCTTGTCCCAATTTTCTACAATAGTATCAAAGAAATCATAGAATTTAAATCATAAACCCTTCAACCAAGTTATATTTGATTAAAAATCAATAAATTAATAAATAAGTACAATAAGATTGTAATTTATAAACCCAAAAGCCAAATATGAAGTGTAAAACTTAACATCCTCAGCGCCCAAAATCTGGCAAACTTAGGTTGAAATTCGCCAATAGAAATAAAGTACTTTGTATTGCTATTAAGGTTAGTTTACAAGATCCCCAGAATCCGAAAATTAAAAGGTTCTAGCAGTCTAGCTGTCTAAAACACATTCACTAGACCTCGTGGCTATCTTTCTGGTTATTTTTCAGTTTCCACTGTGTTGTGGTACATAATAAGCTAGTGTGTGATGATAGCACCCGAGTGCCGACAAATGCAGTTGGGCTAGCTCTGAAGATGATTGCAATAGAAGCGGTTGTTCAGGAGAGACATCCAAAGCATGCAACTTGCACTAAGTGGAGCTAAAGCACGAAGGAGGCAACGACTGGACGACGACGTGGTGGTGGTAGCTTCACCACGTGAAGAGAATACGAGGTTTGGTAATGAAGGCATCTTTGTCGGAGATCAGCAACTAGCAGCTGACGCAGCGAGCTGGATAGAGATGCGGCAACGAGGACAATTGAATGTATTAACACTGAAGAGAAGGGAATTGTCAAAGGAGAGATTAAGTGTTTTTGTGAGTACCCCCTTGGCAAGGTGTGCTCAGATTTGGAGAAAGGATAAGTTAAGCTATTATGAATTGGTGTGTATGAAAATTATTATGAGTTAGTGTTACTGGTGAAAGAGGTTTTAGATTCATAATATGTGATATGTGAATAGGTTAAGAAATAATGGTATGGTCAACAGAGATAGATTGAAAACATATGAAGTAAAAGTTAGTGAGTAATCTGAAATATACTGACGAAATAGTCAAGATAGTGTGATAGCTGAAGCAGTGATTGAAGGACCTATTGAGTTATCAGCTGTGGTCATTTGGAAGAGAGTATTTGAGTGAGGAAGTATATGAGAAATGGAGAAACATATGAGGAATTAATACCTCTACTGTATCGATCAATTTGATGAGAATTTCAGGGATGAAATTTATTAAGGGGGAGAATTGTAATATCACGTCCCCATATTAAGGATTAGAACCCAGATTTCTAATGGAGAGAATAGTAATGTGAGAGTTAGGAGAAAAAAATTTACATTTCATGCTCAGCAACATGTCAACATACATGTATGTGAATTTGAATCTTTGCACATACAAAACTAAGTGTACATGCATTCATTGAC
>JANTNU010000006.1:10165390-10179177 GCA_024752395.1 Erythroxylum havanense
ATGAGTGCACAAGTTGTATATTTTATTTTACATACATACATACACACACACACACACACACACACACACACACACACACACACACACACACACACACATATATATATATGTTTTGTATACATACATATCAAATTGTATATTTTTTATATATGTGATATTATTACATGTAATTTTGTGATTTATGAGACGAACAAAATTAAATCTCTCATTAAGATATTAAATACACATTAAAAAATGATTGTTGTCTTCCATTATTTAAGAATAAAATTAGTGTTATGTTTATTGTAAAGTCGGTTGAGTGACTCAAGGCCCCTTTAACTTAAAGACGTCTTATCTTAAATTAATTCCTACTTAACTAAATTTTTATAATTTGGATGAGTGACATATGATCATATGAATTTAGATACAAGTTTAGGAATAATATAATAAGATACTTTAGTAGTATGAGTTGCTACATAACAGATTTGGGAGTCATATGAGATGTGATTGATAATAATGTTATCTACCTAATTCAAGTTTAGTTGATTTGTTGAGTGACTAAAGGTCAACTAAATTTAAATGGAATCCTAGCCCATTAGAGAGATTAGAATAATCTTTCCAAATAGTAGTAAAGGCAATTATTTTGAATAAAAAAGTGGGAGTAGCCAAATACATGATAAAAGTTTTGATCTTATTTGATAGTCATGGTGCATAATCAATTACTTGCATTTTTTACATTTGTATTTTGTATTGAGTGGAATTTACTTTATTTAGTATAGTTGATACTAAATTAATGAACCAAATTCCTTAGATATAGGTTATGTTTAAGAGTTCTCAAAGTTAAATTGAAAAGTTTTATGTCCATTATGCAATTTTGCTATTAATCCCTGTTAAGGATTCAGCGATAAAGTTTTAATATAATATAGATGACAAAAAGTGATGACATTTTGAGTTAATTAATGTCTCATAAGCTTTAATGATGACATGAAAGATGGATGTCAATAACGAGATAACATAATGCAATTAGTTGCATTAAGTAGAGCTGAAATGTATAACACCTTGATAAAATTGTTCCACTCAATTTAGAGTAAAAGCATAAATATGGAATTCAATCAAAGGCATTTGCTATAGAATGATAATAGCTATAATTAGAAGAAATGATTGCATGACTTTTCTTACTTGTAAGAAATATGGTGATGATATTGAATTGTTAAATTTATATATGTGATGTATTAGATAGAATAACAATTCATAAAAAGATGATGCATATATTTCATTAGATTTTATAATGATTTCATACGATATAGTCATATGTATTAAATCAAATATTGACTGAAAATTTTAAAATTTTAAAATATTTAAATGTAAGTATAAATTAAATATTAAAAATGCTACAATGAGATCGATGTGATGAGATTTAAATTTATTGGATATTCATAAGGATTTAAATTCTAAAGCAAACACCTTTCTAACTAAATTCTAAAATTGTATAAATTTATGTAATTAAAAATACAATATAAGAAATTGTATAATTTAATATTTATTTCTTTTATAACTAAGCCTATATTACAACTTACCTTCGATAATTCCAATTAAATCAAATAATAATATTTCATGTCATATACGGAATGCTAAGACTTTGAAAGAGTCAAAGTTAATAATTTTTGAATGTGATGCTTAGTTGAAGCATATGTTATCTAATAAGTTTATAACTAAATTGGATAATAAAAGGTTATTAGATATCCAAAAAGGTTGGATATAATCTTACAGACCTATTAAACAAATTGTTTGTTTCAATGAACAATTATATGAGAATTGTTCTTATGATAAGTGATGGGAGTAAGTTAAGTTTGAAAAGTTTAATTTTAAAAACAATACATCCAATTAGAACTAGTACCTTTGCTGATAGATTTGATCTATAGTTGAAAAACTAACAGATGTTGAAAGATTTATTTTCATGGTGAATTTAAACAGTTTATTTTGGAGATGATTATGAATTTATCATGTCTATAAAAATGTTAGTAGGAGTATAATTATCCTTTTCAACGAGAGTATGCAGAAATATATTGCTCACAAAGAGAGCAATAATTCATATTTTCAATTTTTAAAAATATAATTGTCAAAGAAAAATTCGTATTGGATATGAAAAGATAAAAACTTAATTTGACCAATAGAGATAGATTAGAGGTTGTTTGCATATTCTAGGTCTAAATACATAGATAGTGTGCTAAAAGTGTTTAGTATTTGAGATATTTGATACATATGAAGTATCAAAGATATATATTATTCCATATATGGGTTGACTTTTATTTTTTAAGGTTATATGGATATTAACTTTAAAAGTAAATCATAATTAAGAAATATTTTACTTAAAGCAAAATTATTTTGAGATTGGAAAGGTTCCAATGTAACAGTGGTTGCTAATTAAGCCATAAAACTTTTTCATTTAGTGGAAATGATTATTTAGATCAAAAAGTTCTTTAATAAACTTGATATAGTTCCTTGCATTGTTTAAGATAATAATATACTATAAAACATTAAAGCCATTGGGTATATGAAAGGAGCTAAGGTCTCATCAAATATCCAACTATGTATTTAGGCAATTCTCTTAATTATGATGATAATTAAAATGAAAGTTATAAGATCTAAACAAGTTCTTACTATAAAAAATCTTTTATAATTCTCTCACTAAACCATTATCCCATTAGTGGCATAATCATCATATGAAGATATAGTATAAGATACTTAAACAATTGACTTAGTGCAAGTGGGAGATCGTCAGTTTATGTCGTACATCGAATCGGTTGGTTGTAATTTAGCGACCTAATTCTTTAAAGGTGGTTTTATCTTATACATGTTAAGATGTATTAAAGTCCATGAGATAAATGTATATTGCAAATTAATTTATAATGAAATTATAATTATAAGCTTCATATTGTATTTATATATTATCATTAAATTGTTTTAGTCATTGTTCTATCAAGACTGAAAATTAACGGAACTTAAAAAGACTAGCACAGATTATATTCCATATAAAGAAAGTAGTCAATCTCATAGAATAAAGTATGAAAATACTTATACAAATGTGTAGATGCTTGTTAAAGAACATGTTTATTAAACTAAACCTATATGAGAATTCAAATTGGAACATTACTTAAATGTTTATGGAAATTCTCATTAAGATGAATGTGTAAGTAATCTTTTCACTTGATATATCCAAAGTTATCTCATATAGGGATCGTTATATTTTGATACTACTTGTGACATATTTTAATGATAGCCCAGTCGGGTAGTCATTGGACATAACATGAGTTATATGAAGGTAGTTGAGTAATCAATATATGATTCATTACTCTAAAGTATTTAGGGAGAATGTTTTATTGTTCTCAATTAATATTGATTTGAGAAATCTTTGGCAAACATGGAATGACACTTTGAAAATAGTTTACAAATATCATTAATTGAACTAATGGTGAAGAATTAATATGATTGAACTCAAATAGAGTAGACATTAATTCCATGCTCTATATCTCATTTGAACCTTATATGATGACATAATTGAATTATACTAAAAAATTATGTCTCATTGGAGGATTGTATAATGAAAAATTAAATTATACTAAAAATTATGTACAGAAAGATTAGTCAAAACTATTTTAATATTCCTAGATATTTTGATGGTCAAGGTGTATTTTTAGGCATCATTCTTTATCTATGAATATAAATTGTTTAATTAGAGAATTAAAGATAAATTAAAGGAGCTTATTTTATGTAATCCTAAATATGATTTATGGTTATAATTTATATCCATTACTAAAATATTTGGAAACCTAATATATCACACACAAAGAATAAGTTGAAGTGTGAAAAGTGTTTTAATAAGGTTAGACTAGATTATACAGTTTAAGAAATTTCATGATTAAATATGAAATATTCAATAATAAGGAATAATATGAAATATTGGACCTTATTTTGGCATAATTGTTATTTCATTAGAATTATTTACTTCTCTAACTAAATTTTAATTGAAATTAGAATTTAATTTTAATTAAATTATTAAAATATCCAAAACTTATTATAAATAGGCTTAAACTCTAAGAAAGTTAACACTCTTGCCTAACTTTCTTTGAAACAGATGTAAAGTTCTTTTAATACATTTTGTAGATATTATTTAAAGTTAGATATTTATTTAATATGGTTATTGAGATGAGTCAATTTCAAAAATAATTTGAAAAAAATGTCAAGAAAAAAAAACAAAATTCAGAATAAAGCACAAATTACAATTTATACTTTATTAGGACTTCATGAGTTGGAAAACGTGAGGTGCAATGACGTTAAGGCCTAGTTCTTTCCCTACAAGTCTGATCGCCAAGTGTCATATTTTGTTATCTTATTTATGAACGTTCTTTGATACTGTTAAGAACAGGAAATTGCCTAGTTTTAGCTTATTAAACTCTTCTTTCTGACAAGTTCCAAGTTGATTTATTTCAGGCTCATTACACGTTTTATCCATGCAAATAATAAACTTTCTGGAATTATCTCCATGACCTAATTGCTATATATTAGATTGAACATTTTAGTTTTATGATTATTAATTTTGATTAATAATATGACAAATAATTTTATTATCATATTATGTTTATTATTTTTATTATAATACGATAAGTCCTTGATTAAATTTATATACTTTCTATCTTAATGGAGATTATGATAATGAAAGTCATGTCTTTAAGATTTAATCTAAAAATATTCTTGATTATATGATCATCAAATAAGGACTTTAATGATCCGATTAGACCAATATATATGTAATAGTATCTATTGGATAGATATTAGTATATCTCATTTACTAAGTTATATATATAGATGATGTATATGGAGATATAATCATTTAACTGATCAAACTGAGAATTCCCAATGATTAATATTATCTATGAACTTTCAAGTGGGATATTCTTATAAGGATTTAAATGTATTTTTTTTCCTTTGATATGAAATTATCATAGTAATCAATAGGTCACCTATTATATTTTGATGTCGGACACCTAGTGTGTAAAAATGCAAGTTGAATGATCATTGGATGTAATTAAGTACTTATCTGATCAGTGGTGAGTTAAGATGAGATCTATCGACTCTAAGTAATGAATTTGAACTCTATGTTGTCATTGATCTTAATGGTTGTTTCAAGAACTTGATCAGGGCGATTGAATGAGTGAGAAAAGGGAGTTTTCTAAGTCTTTCACCTATCATTACTGATCGACATGTAACATAGTTGGTTATCTAATAAGGTTTGATAGTTAAACCATATCTTAGGATAATCCGGAGTTTTAGTGATGGAAGTTAATAATACATTATCCTTTAAAAATGTTGTCTTTGTAAGGTTGTTACTTCACATTATCCGATCGTTGAGGAGTGTTACTAGACGCCGACCTTGATTAATAATTAATTAGATTAATTACTACTGACTTAGTGATGAATTTATGTAATCACACACTTATGAGTGTAATATTTCTTATTTATGATTATTTAATTTATTATGAGATAATTTATTAAATAATATATATAGTATACTATTATATTTTTACTAGCACAGAAAATATAATTAATATTAAAAATTTTCTTGTATAAAATAAATAAATAAATTATAAATAATAATAAAAACAAAAGCCATTAGATGGTGACTATTGTTTTAGTTTTATTAATTAAACAAAAGGTATGACAAAATGAAAAGAAACGTGGTTTAGTAGTTTTTTTTCAAGTTTTGAAAAATAAAAGATAGCCCTTTTGCTTTGGCTTTTGCGCTCTCGAAGAAGCAGAAACAGTGTCATCTTTTGCTGCCTTATTGGGAAGGGATCGTAAATACATAATGTAGAACAAAACTGAGAAAGGAATCGTTATATACTTTGTTTTTCAACGTTTTCTGGACGTGCATGAAAACAAAGAGCAGAGAGTATATATTTGATATTTCATCTTTCTTCATTTGTCCGTGAAATAAACAAGAAAAAAGTTTGAGTAATTGTTTCCTCCGCTTTTTCAAAAGGGTTCTTCAAAATTTAATCATAGTTATATCAAGTATTAAAAGTTAGACATATTTTTTGGTGTAGAATACATAAACACTTCGTAATTTTGAAGTTCAATAATAATTAATCCTAACAAATTCTAGGTATTTATTTCCGACTGTTCTAATTATAAGTATGATTCTTAAATACAATAGATAAATATGTGATTACAATTTTATTTTCACTGCATATTACTATCCTTCAACTAGTATAAGAGCAAATATTGTGTTTATATCATACTTGAAAAATGACCCCTAACGGATTTAATTTGTTCACGTATGCATGAGTTTGTCATTTCATTCACCGTGAAACTGGTTTCATAGAAGAACAAAAAGACAAACTTATTTAATGCATTTTAATAGGTGTTGTGTTTTTATGACAACTGCATTTTATGGACTTAATAGATGTACGTTTACGAAGATGAGAGTTGAGTGAGGTTATAAAATTCATTAAATGCATGTAATGAGGTGTTGTATGCATGGGTAATGCGAAGGTTGTATAAAACGTTACTTTTGACGGAGAATGGAAGGTTTGAAAACATTTACGTTAAAGGTGTTTTGACAGATGTTGAGTGTACAAATGATGTAATAGAAAGTTTTCAAAGCATTTGGTTTAAAGGTACGGTAACAAACAATTGGAAAAGCATGCGGCACACAAGTATCTGGACAGATGTTAAAAATGTGCACAGTACTCAATAAATATCATTGTCCAGATATTGAAAACTTACATTTGAAAACTTACATATTACTCATTCAATACGCGGGAGATTATATTTGAAAAGTTGATACCATAACTAATGTTATCAAAATTATTTTAATAATATAAAATTTTTACCTTTAAAATTATTGAGTTTATTTTAATATAATATATGATATTTTATCAATTTTTTTTTACCTAAGTAGATAATAATGTTTATTTTTTAGTATATAAGGAATAACCTAATAACTAAGTAATTTGTAGTTTAAGGACAAATAATATTTTCTATTGCATATAATGCACATGTAAGAAAATTTTATTTAATTTTATACTTTTAGCCTAGACTATCTAGGGAGTATAAAATTAATTAATTCTTCGTCACTTGGATGGATAAATTAAATTATACAAATAGGAATGATCTAATAACCATGAGACTATTTAATATTGAACCTACTATAAAAATTTTATATGATAAAATAAACAATTTATCACTCTTTAATTATGCATATGTAACGACTTGACAACCAAGGGCTCATTAATGTTTTAAAAAATTTATATCATTTAGATAAAATTTCATATCTTAATAATATATGATTGTGTTCTTATTTTAGTATTTCCTTTTATTAGATTTCTCAAAATGTCTACTATATCACTGTGAAGCATTCTTGATGCTAACAAGCTAGCGGGTAATAATTTTGATGATTGGTACCGCAACCTGATAATTTTTCTCATGCATGAAAAACTTATCGATATAATCGATAAATCCATGAAGGAAGAGACTCCTGAGAGAATTGATGATGCTAATGCATTGGATGCATATTTTAAGAACTGCCTAAAGTATTCGGCTACTTTGAAAGACAAGAAATAAGGTGTGACATTTATGAAAAATGTTTTCATGATTTTTTTAACTATTATTGATTATACTAAATGGATATTAAATACCGGTAGTAACTTTAATATCTGCAATATGTTGCAGGGTTTAAGGATCAATAGGAGATTCAAGAAGGGAGAAGCTTAGCTACAAGTTAGGAATGGAGCAAGTGTTGCCGTCCTAGTTGTAGGAATTATTTCTTTTGTTATGCCTATGAGAAAGACTTTATTATTAGAAAATTGTTATTATGTTCCTAAGTTTGTTTCAAACATTATTTCCATTTCATCATTAAACAAACGTGGATTTCATACAATCTTTAAAAATAACCAATATAATATATTTCATGGTGATGAATTATATGTCAGTGGTAATTTGCAATATGATCTTTATACCTTACCTGAAATAGTTGTTTATCTAATTATGAATGTTTCTGGTCATAAAAGGAAGAGAGATAATCAAGCAGATTAAACTTACCTTTGGCATTGTAGACTTGGTCATATAGGTGAGAAAAGAGTAAACAAGTTACACAAGGAAAGATGCCTTGGTCAATATGATTATGAATCATATGAAAATTGTGAATCTTGCCTCAAAGGAAAAATGATCAAATCTTCTTTTACTGGAACTAGAGAGAGAGCTCGTGAACTTTTAGGACTTATACATACTGATGTATGTGGGCCTATGAAAGTTCAAGCTAAAAAGTGGATATTCTTATTTTATCTCCTTCACTGATGATATGTCAAGATATGGATTTGTGTATCTTATGAAACACAAGTCTGAATCATTTGAAATGTTCAAAAGATTTCGTAGTGAAGTTGAAAATCAAACTGGTAAGAGTACAAGGACATTAAGATCTAACCGTGGCAATGAGTATCTTAGTGATGATTTTTTTGATTATCTAAGGCAAGATGAAATTTTGTCTCAGTGGATTTCTCCAGGAACACCACAACACAATGGTGTTTCAGGAAGGAGAAATCGAACCTTATTGGATATGGTGAAATCCATGATAAGGTTCGCTGATCTTCATATCTTCCTATGGGGATATGCTTTAGAAGCTGTTGCATATTTATTAAACAAAGTTCTTACTAAAGCAGTCACTAAAACTCCATATGAGATGTGGAAAGGATGTATGCCTAACCTAAAACATTTGAAAGTTTGGGGTTGTCTAGCTTATGTCAAGAGATTGTAGTCAGATAAGCTTGAAGCGATGCCTAACAAATGTAGATTTGTTGGCTATCCCAAGGAAATATGAGATACTATTTCTATCACCCTTCTGAACACAAAAGTGTCTGTAGCCAGAAATGCAACCTGTTTAGAAAGGGAGTTCCTTAACAGATGAAGTTGTGGTGTAGAAACAGATCTTGATGAAATTCAAGATTCTGATGAATCAACACAAGCTCAAGAGCATCAGATGTATGTTGAGCAACCTTTACTTGATGTCTTGAAGTTAACACATATGGTACCAGCCTTAACCGTTGAGGAGAGTGGACCGGTTAATGAACCTATCCAAGAACCAGTGCAACAACAAGATCAAGTAGAGGAAGAACTTATTGAACAATAGCCTCTTAGAAGGTCTACTAAGGATAGTCGTGCACCAAATAGATTAAACTTAATGGTGCAAGGTGATGAAGATAATCATATTGATGATGACCCTAAAACTTATAAAGAGACTATGGCAAGTCCAGATTGTGAGAAGTAGTTTAAGACCATGGAATCCGAGTTAGAATCCATGAGAATCAACAAAGTATGGACTTTGGTTGATCTCTCAAAGGATATAAAACCCATAAGATGTAAATGGGTATTTAAGAAAAAAATTGGAGCAGACGGGAATGTTGAAACTTATAAAGCCCGTCTTGTTGCCAAGGGATATAATAAAAAATAAGGTATTGATTATGATGAAACTTTTTCCCCTGTGGAAATGCTCAAATCTATTTGGATTCTACTTGCTATAGCTACATATTATGATTATGAGATATGACAAATGGATGTGAAAATAGATTTTCTTAATGAAGAGCTCAAGGAAGATGTCTATATGACTCAACCTGAACGTTTCACATTGCCTTATGCTCCTAATAAAATATGTAAGCTACAAAGATCCATTTACAGATTGAAGCAAGCTTCACAAAATTGAAATATTCGCTTTAATATAACAATCGCAAAGTTTGATTTTGTTAGATGCGAAGAAGATCCATATGTGTACAAGAAGGTTAGTGGGAGCATAGTTATTTTCCTAGTGCTGTATGTAAATGGCATATTGCTAATAGGAAATGATGTACCAGTCATGCAAAAGACAAAGATTTGGTTATCTAAACAGTTCTCTATGAAGGATTTGGGAGAAGCAGCTTATATTCTTGGAATCAAGATCTATAAAAATGGATCAAGGAAGCTGCTAGGACTTTCCCAATCCATGTACTGATACTATCTTAAAAAGGTATCATATTGGAAAATTCCAGAAAAGGTTAGCTACCGATAGGCACTGAAATTTCTCTTCGTTGGGAGGATTATCCTAAAACCCTAGAAGAAAGAGAGCGCATGAGTAGGGTCCCATATGCTAGCACAGTGGGAGCTATCATCTATACTATGACATGTACAAGACCTGATGTAGCCTACGCGCTAGGAATAGCAAGCAGGTATCAAGGTAACCCAGTTGAGGAACATTGAAAAGTGGTTAAAACTATCCTTAAGTACTTGAGAAGAACTAAGGACTAATTCCTCATATATGGAGATTATGAATTAAAGCTAATAGGCTACACTGATGCTAGCTTTGCATGAGATAAGGATGATAACAAATCTACCTCTGGTTATATTTTCAGCTTGAATGGAGGAGCAGTGAGTTGGAAAAGTTCAAAACAAGCTACTATTGCTAATTCAGTTACTGAAACAGAATACATAGCTACATGTGAAGCATCTAAGAAAGCTGTTTGGATGAAAAAGTTCTTAACTAAAATTAGAGTGATTCCTTCAATAAAGGAAGCCGTTCCTTTATTATGTAACAATACCAGTGCTATTGTACAAGCTAAGGAACCAAGGTTACACCAAAGATCTAAACATGTTATGCGAAAGTTTCTTCTGATTAGAGCAATTGTTGAGCGTAAGAACGTTCAAATTTAAAAAGTTAAAGGAAATGAAAATGTTGTAGATCCCTTCACTAAGGCACTTGAATCAAAGCAGTTTGATAAGCACAAGTGGAAGATATGATTGAAGTTAATGATTGATTGGGTCTAGGTCAAGTGGGAGATTGTTGGAATTATGCCTATGACCTAATCGTTATGTAATAGATTGAACACTTTAGTTTTATGATTATTAATTTTGATTAATAGCATGCCAAATGATTTTATTATCATATTTTGTTTATAGTTTTTATTCTAATATGATAAGTCCTTGATTAAATTTATACACTTGCCATTATAATGAAAATTATGATAATGAGAGTCAAGCCTTTAAGATTTAATCTAAAAATGTTCTTGATCATAGGATCATTAAATAAGAACTTTAATGATCCGGTTGGATCAATATATGTATATATATATATATATGTAATAGTATCTATTGGATAGATATTAGTAGATCTCATTTACTAAGTTACATATATAGATGATGCATATGGAGATATGATCATTGAATTGATCAAACTGAAAATTTTCAATGATTAATATTACCTATGAACTGTCAAGTGGGATATTCTTATAAGGATTTAAATCTATCTTTTTTTCCTTTGACTTGAGATCATCATAGTAATCAATAGGTTACTTATTATGTTTTGATGTCAGACACCTAGTGTATCAAAATGCTAGCTAGTTGAATAATCATTGGATGTAATTAAGTACCTAACTGAATAATGGTGAGTCAAGATGAGATCCATCAACTCTAGGTAATGAGTTTGAACTCTATGTTGTCATTATCTTAATGGTTGTTTTAAGACCTTGATCATGGTGATTGAATGAGTGAGGAAAAAGAGTTTTCTAAGTCATTCATCAATCATTAATAATCGACATGTAACATAGTTGGTTATCTACTAAGGTTTGACAGTTAAACCATACCTTAAAATAATCCGGAGTTTTAATGATGGAAGGTAATAATACATTATCCTTAAAATAAAGCTCTATCTTTGTAAGGTTATTACTTCACACTATCCGGTCGTTGATGAGTATTGCTAGATGCCAACCTTGATTAGTAATTTATTATATTAATTATTACTGGTTTAGTAATGAACCTATATAATTATACATTTACGAGTGTAATATTTTCCGTTTATGATTATTTAATTTATTATGAGATAATTTATCAAATAATCTATATGAAATATTATTATATTTTTTGTTAGCACAGAAAATATGATTAATATTAAAAATTCTCTTTTATAAAATAAAAGAATAAAAATTTTATTTTATTTCATTTATAAATAATAATAAAAAACAAAAGCCATTAGATGGTGGTTATTGTTTTGGTTTTATTAATTAACCAAAAGGCATGACAAAATGAAAAGAAACGTTGTTTAGTAGTTTTTTTTTTCAGTTTTGAAAAATAAAAGATAGACAACCCTTTTCCTTTGGCTTTTGCGCTCTCGAAGAAGCAGAAACAGTGTCATCTTTTGTTGCCCTATTGGGAAGGGACCGTAAGTACATAATGTACAACAAGACTGAGAAAGGAATCGTTATATACTTTGTTTTTCAACGTTTTCGTTTTCTGGACGTGCATGAAAACAAAGAGCAGAGTGATATTTGATATTTATGAATTTCTTCATTTGTCCATGAAATAAACATGAGAAAAGTTTGATAAAAATGTTTTCTCCAATTTAAAAAAAGAGTTCTTCAAAATTTAACTATAATTATATCAAATATTAAAAATGGGACATATTTTTTAGTGTAAACCATATAGAGACTTCGTAGTTTTGAAGTTCAGTATCAATTAATCCTAAAAAATTTTAGATATTTATTTTTGTCTACTTTAATTATAAGTATGATTCTTAAATGCAATAAATAAATATCCAATTGTAATTTTACTTCCGTTACATATTGCGATACTTCAAAACAACATGAATAAAATTGACACCATATATATAACAGTAACAATCTGTTTGGTATAATTTTTTGTGGATACGTATAACGTTTATTTTGACCTTCCCGATCTCTTGAAAGTGATAGAACATGACTCTTTTTTCTTGTTCTTTTCAAAAACAATTTATAGTCTATAATAAATACATCACTAGATGAATTTTGCTTTTTATAATAATTTAAGGTTCACAACATCCGGAAGTATAGAATCAATCGGGACAAAGTATTGTTTGGTACACAAATTCCATAGAATAACGTTGGTTTTCCCATGACTAGAAAATTTTAAAAGTACAACCTATTTGTGCTTTGAAAACCTTCAAAAAGATTATATAAACTGGAAATTTTAATATAAGTGAAGATTTTGAATCATTTAGTGTGGTAAATTTGGAAATCTTGCTTTCTTCAATTACATCACTTAAACGCAATTTCTTTAATTTATGGGTACTCTATGCTTTTATATAAGGTATGTTAAGACGCCTAGATATGCAAAGGAAATGAAGCAAGTCCCAACTTTTGAGATGAAGATGAATGCAGATTGTGGTGGTGGGAAATTGATTGAATTGGACAGGCATTCCTCAGACCTACAAAATCTTTCTTTTTGGCTAAAATAGAACAAATAGCACTAGTACCCAATGCTATGAATATTATACCAAATTTAACAGTAGATTTAATTTTGGTACAATATAGTACTGATATCGGTCAATATTGGATACAGTTTTAGATAATTTTACATAATTACAAAATAGTCAATACATTTTATAAAATGACAAAATAATTCTTGATTTTACATTAACTTTGTTTAAAAATATATATATATTTAAAATAACAATTATCTCTTTATTTCTATTAATATTAGTTGTTTACATATTTGGTATATAAATATTGACTATAATTAATATAAGAAAAAGTCGTTTACTTATCATACAAATATAAAACTAAAGATAATATGAAGTGTGATCGCGGCTCTGTCGATTCAATCAAAAGATTGATCCTTGGAAACCGGTCAAATAAATTAAATTCCAAGACTGCAGTATAGAATGCAACCTCGGGTCGTCTCACTTAATTGGAACCAATATGAAAATGGTCTAATCTAGCCTAATTGTCAAAAATTGCAATGAAGTTGATAAAATG
>JANTNU010000006.1:10207055-10218825 GCA_024752395.1 Erythroxylum havanense
TTTGAAAGTTGGTGGCTGTCCATTTTGGTAGGCTCTGAATGATGCCTACCATCTTGGACAACCACCTTTGTTGACAAATATTACTCAGGGATTACTTCCCAACAACGGCGCCAAGAAACTTGATGTGGTTCTGCAAGTTCACGGATCTCAAGTAGTATAGTATAATATCGTCCTACAGGGAGTAATTATGTAAATACTAGGCTTGGATTACTAAATTAATTGAACTAAACAATTATGTAAGAATGAGGAATTAAATTAAGGAATTTAACTATCAAAAATAATAAACCCAATGCTAAACAAAGATGTGAACGTCTTTAGGGATTACTTCGAATGAAATGTGTTAAGCTTTAAGGAAGATTCCACTTTTAGAGTTTTCTACAGACTTTACCTGGATAAATTTATTAAGCGAATTTTGGTTGATAGAAGGTCGAGTCTAGAATTTTTTAGATCATTTTTCAAGGTATTAAAGAAGTATTATGCAATAATCCTAATCTACTATCGTAAACTAGCAATCAAGTATAACCCATGATATTTTTTGCTAACCTGGTTTTCTCTTATAAATTCAGTTATGTCTAAATCTGAAATTTATAAATTCACTGTTTTGGAATTCCGTTATTAATTTTTACCTATTAGTTCTTCAATTAACAACTAATGTCAAGTAATGGTTGGCCAAACTCAATATCAGCAAAATTAATTTCAAAGCAAAGAAATGAAAACCAAGCAATTCATGCTTATAAATCAATCAAGATTTAATCCACAAAAATTGACTAAAAGCTTCAGCCCAACTTTGAAGCTTCAAGGAAACTACTCACTCATGGTGAGATGAAGACCACAAAAATTCAGAATCAGCAAACAACATAAGAAGAGAGAAAAAAATAGATATAAAACAGAGGACAATGGGCTTTAGAATTTTCCTCTCCACGTCCCCCTTTGTGCGTGCGTCAGCCTCCTACGTGCGTTGGTGCATCTCCTTGCTGATGGTGCGTCAACCTCGTGGTGGTCTCCCTAGTGGTTTGTGTCTCCACAAGGATGGTGTGTTCTTCTCTGCTCCTGCGTGCGTCTCCAGCTTGCGTCTTCCAGCAGCTGCGTCAAGCCTCTCTGGTCAGCCTCCACTGTAGCAAGATGTAGCCCCTCTGTTGTTTTCTGCTCCTGCCTCCTGCGTTCTCCTCCAGCTGGTGCGTCCTTGCAGCTCACCCCCCTCCCTGGTTATGTCTGCGTCCTTTTATTTTATTCCTCTCCTGTGTAGTGTGTGTATTGTCTGCCGGAGCTCCTCGTGGCGTGTCTCTACGTGGGCGTCCTTGGTGGGGTTGCTGTGCTGTTTTTCTAATCACTCTAGCTCTCCTTTTTTTCTTTCCTCTTTCTGCTTTGGCTTGGTCATCTTACAAATGACGCGATGCTGGCTAAGCTCGGTTGGGTCCTGCTCACGAGACCTCAGGACTTATGGGTCCGAGTCCTGCGGTCAAAGTATCAGTTCGACGACTCTCCGATCCCCCTGACGATCTCCCGCCCCGGGACTTCGGCTACCTGGAAGGGCATCTCCGCGTCTTGGCAATTTATTCGCCAGGGCCTTAAATGAGAACTGGGTAATGGAAGGCGTACCTTTTTTTGGTTGGATCCGTGGTTGCCTGACTGGGGTCCTCTCCTTCGCGTCGCCACCTCTCCCGTCCCTGATCATCTTCGTGTCGTCACCGTGGCGGACCTCACAGACAACCGGGGCTGTTGGCTTTGGCAGGATATCCACCAGTACCTTCCAGCTGTGGTCTGCCTTACGATCGCCCCCTGCTGCCCGGGGTCGCGGGACATTGGGCCCGACAGGGTGGTGTGGGCTCCGTCCTCCCAAGGGCGTTTCACCGTGGCGTCTGCCTATGACCTGATTGTAGGGCATTCCCAGGGCTCCCCCCCAAGTTCTGGGAGATTATTTGGAAATAGCCTGGATCACAGCGGATTCGGTCTTTTCTCTGGCTTGCTACCAAGCACAAACTTCTGACCAACCAGCACCGCGTGACACAGCATCTATCCACGGAAGACCGATGCCCCGTCTGTGGGTAGGTTGATACGACTGTTCATGTGCTCCGAGACTGTCCGTGGGTAGCAGCCTTGTGGCGACAGTTTCCTCGAGTGGCTTTTCCCCCGCGTTTCTTTCAAGAGGACGTCGAGCTGTGGTTCCAGGATAACCTTACTCGACAGGTCAGGGTGCATCAGTACCCGTGGACCACTATCTATGAGATCGCGTGCTGGTTTCTTTGGCGGTGGCGGAACAGTACCCTTTTTGAGGCTGGTTTTACTTGGCTAGAGAATGGCTCCCGTATTATTCTCGAGTACGTCGGGTGGATATCTCGAGCTCGCGCTACAGAGACTTGTGTCTTTCCCGCCCCGGGTTTTCCAGTGGGTACCCTGGTGGGTTGGTCCAGACCCCTGGAGGGGTGGGTAAAGGTCAACACGGACGGTACCGTTCCATCCGGGTCTCTTACCATGTTCGCTGGCGGATTAATCCGTGATTGTCACGGAATCTGGTGTGGAGGGTTTCAACATCGCCTTGGTCGAGGTTCGCCCTTAGAAGCAGAGCTTTGGGGTGTGTATTCCGGCCTTCATTTGGCCTGAGAGATGGGCTACCGCCGGGTCATAGCTGAAGTTGACTCGGTAGAGGTTATTAATATCTTTTCTTATCCTAATTTTGTACTTACTGGGGTTTCTTCCTTGGTGTCAGGTATCCGCGAGCTTCTGCACCGTTCGTGGGAGACTCATCTCCAGCATGTCTGCCATGTGTCAACATTCAATTAATTCTCTCTCACTGATGTATCATCTGACTATTTGCCACGTTAGCTTTATTTAAGATTTGGTTTCACCACTCCGTGCTTATGAGGCTTAATGATATAAGAGCCACCAGGTTTCGCCAAGGTTTGCCCAACATTGTAAGTTCGAATTCTAGAAATTCAATTTGAGAAAAGAATCACAGAGATGATGATTCCAAAGAGGACCCTCCTGTAGGCCTATTGTGTCTAGTCCAGGGTCCAGATAAAAATAGGGCTGCTCTGGAGATATATTTAGTGTTGGGCCACGTATCTATCAATCACATCAACTATATTTCAGCACCTTAATACTGGTTCTATATCATTAGAGCCAGCCCAACAAATTAATTGAACCAATACAGATTCTAATGTAGGTAAGTTGACTAAGTAAAGAAACCTGTGTGGTCTTGAGTGGTGATTTACAACTTGGAAAGTCGTAGACAATAATAGGGGGTCTCTTCCCCTTCAGCTTTCAAGGTCTTTCCATCAGGTCGGCTCTTGCCTGGACCTCATGGCATTGCGGGACAGATCTTCTATTCGTGTATGATATTCCTACGATGTTTACAGAAAATCTGTTCTCGTAGCATTGAAATGCTTATGTCGCTTCTTTCGTGGACTTTTGTGTATAATCTAGCACATAGAAAAACAATGTTACCGGACAGATTAGTGTTAATTAGGAGATGACATGATTTCCTTGGGTCTACATGCCAATGTCTTATTTCACAATGATTTGTATTCATTTTTTCAATAATCATCTTTTGTTTCATTTGTTATATAGGGACAGTCCTTCCTTGTTAAGGCTTCTAATTCCTTTTTTTTTCTTTTTCCTTAAATTTCTTTTCTGTATCCTCTCAAAATTAACCGTAGATGTGAACATATGGTCAGCAAAAATTGTTTTCAAATTTAATCAAGAAAAATAGATTTTTTTAATAACTCAAGAACTTTTTTTGCAAACAAAGAAACTATTTCTGAATAAATAGAATAATAATTCTCTAAATAAGATAAAAATAATTTAATTTATTTAAATCAAATTGGAAATAAATAAATTTAATTAAGAAATAATTTTCTTAATTATTAAAGAAAACACTTTTCTTGATTTTAAAGAGTCTAATTAATTAATTTTAGTTTTAGAAATAACTCTTATAAAATTTAAGTTTATGAATCAATTTAATTATTAATCTTAATCATATTAAAAATAACTGATTTAATTTTGTAATTAATTTTGAATTTAAAATTTTTTAAATTATATTTGAAAATTAAGTTAAACTAAGAATATATTATTCAGTCTTAAAGTATTTTTATTCATCTTTATAATTCTAGGTTTAAGTTACAAGTAAAACTGTATGTAATCATTCTTGTTCTGGCTTAAGGTTATACTACTAACTTTGTTTGTCAAACAAATCACATTTTATGATAAGACTACTTTATCCTTAATATAGTACAAGTGATTCCTGTTTCTAAACAACCTTATCTCAAACTTAGGATAGCATGACCTAGTTTCCAAACACACTACTAATTCACTTTCCAAAAATCCTAATCTCCCAAAAAGAAATCCTTCCAACTCTATCACATTTAAATTAAATAACTATTATATTTAACCTATTGTTGGAAATTCAAAAGTAGATTAATTCTACGTCGAAAAATCATGAAAAAAGTTATATACACAAATAAGACTCGTAACTTGTTGCTTAGCCTCTAAAAAGCCTTAACTTATTAGAAGGAGCCCAATAAATAAAGTGGACAAATACGGATTATTTAAAATTAATCGCAGGTAAGTTAACTAAGTAAAGAAACCTGTGTGGTCTGGAGTGGTGATTTACAACTTGCACAGTCGTAGACAATAATATGTGGTCTCTTCACTTTCGGCTCTTCCCCAGGGACCTCGTGGCATTGTCGCGTTTCTATCTCTTCTTCGGTAGACATTTTGTATAATCTAATGCGTAGAAAAACAAAGGTTTTGGATAGACTAATGTTAATTAGGAGATGACTTGATATTATAAGACCTACATTCGTTATTCTTTGAATGATATATTATACTTAAATGCTTAATCACATGCTAATGTCTCATTTCACAATGATTTGTATTCATTTTATAAATAATAATCTTTTGTTTCATTTGTTACACAGGGACAGTCTTTCCTTATTAAGGCTTCTAATCCCTTTTTCCACTAAAATTCTTCCTAGTTTTCTTTTTTTTTTTTCCCCTCTCAAAATTGACTGGGGATATGAACATGCTGTTAGCAAAAGTGTTTTTGAGGGGCAAAAGGTACTGGGGTTTACAAAATATTATATTATGTATTTGTTAAATAATTATTCTAATTATATTCATATAAAAAGCAATATGCATTGTAGAGTTATTACAAATTATTACAATCTAATTCACCATTTACTTTTTCTTTGAATTATTGACTACACTATTATTCTCTTTTTGACATCTTAAGACCTCATCCCATGTACGTACCATGGCTTAGTTTCCAATACCAACTTTAATCAAAAGCAACAATCTAACATTAATGAAGATTAACGATCATCTAATTAAAGATTGGATTATTAGCTTTTGACTGTTTAGCATTGAAGTGCCACTTCCTTCACTTGTCCTTTCAATGGACACGTAGGATTGCCAATAGGGCGGCTCACTCCTTAGCTCGGATAGCCTTATTACATGCAAACCTTCATCGTTGGGAAACTACCCCTTCTTGTTTGGTTCCTATTTTATTGTTAGATAAATCCGATTGTATTCCTCCTGATAGTGAAAGGCTCGTAGGATCCGGGTGTATAGAGTAAATCTGATGGCTTGGGTTTAGACTTTCGCCTTTCGGTATCTACGGGTTTATTAGTCAAAAAAAAAAGATTCAGATTGAAATTAATTGAAGATTCAAAGCATAATAAGAAAGATAAGAACAACTCTTTAACATATGGGTATACTAAAATAAAATAAATTTGTGATTTTATTTTAGTACAAAGTGCAAAGATTGCGTTTTTGAGTTTTCATAATGACATAGTTTTATTATTAGTATAGCTGATTTGCTTGGAGATGGAGAGTATTCATTAGAGTGTAGAGCTCTCGTGAAAAGTTACAGGTAACGTTAACCAAAGACTAACTGAACTCGCTAGTAAACTACGCATTAATCCGAGTTGTGGTTAAACACAGGAAGTATGCCTCCTCGATTCCTCATAGCTGTATGAAGAAATCTACTCCTAATGGAGACATAAACCAAATTGATGAACATCTCAATAGTGTTGAAGAGAAGCTGAGGATCCACCGAAACAATGATGCAGATTCCATACAAGAATATTCGGATTGAGCTTGGAAAGATCATCGATGCGAGGGAAGCCATAGATAGAGACCCGAACAAGAAGCTAAAACGATGAACCAAAATCGCATACACTTGAGCATTACCTGAGAATTTCGCCAATTCGATGGCATATCCCAGGCAATAAACCAGCAAACAACCAGTAGCGAACAGAACTGTCATGGGGTGTTTTTCAAATGCAGAATCAGAATCATTTCCCTGATACTTGAGTTCAACAATGTTAAGAAGCATAGGGACAATGAAGGAAACAATGGCATGGAAAGAATGATTTGGAGCAATCTGAGTGACCACAAACTGGTTGCTTGTGCTTATAATCACTATATTAATATTGCAGGACCGAAGATAGAAGCCTGTTTCTGGCATGTTTCCAAGAGGTGGGTTGATCACTACACACTCTTGGTACAATTGTTACAACTTTGACTAGCTTGGGTGGTTAAATTTGCTTCCTGTTTCAGATTTATATATAGTTACGGAGTTGCATATTTCAGAACTTATTCTACGAAGCTTCGTTATTTTATTGCTATCCGTTGTCCAATAAAATATAAAATGCCGTATTTTGTCTCCAGCTGTCGCCGCCAGTTAAATATTGTTAGAGAGTCCTAATACACATGTGCCCAGTGGGTTCAACTCTAACTCTTCCATTTGATTTATCCCTCTCCTCCGTTCCGTGCACGACTTACAAAGTGAACCTACGCTCACTAGCCAGAGGCATATATATAATAAGATCAAGAATAATAATATCCAATATAAATTTACTAAGACGTGAACTTTAGAGAAGTGTTATATTGCCTTGCTTTATCTCTAATTAATAGAGAGATTGTTCCTAATAAGTCAAGTTGCACTTAATTGCTTAACCAATAGCTAATTTCTTATTTCATGGATTGAATCCATTTAAATCAAATGTATCACTTAATTTTAAATTAAATGTTTGTAAATAATTTATCAAAAATACATAATTTACAAATTATTAGATATTTGACAATTTATTTAATACATTTGTGAAATAAAAATAATAAATTAGTTTAAACCTACTCTACCACAGCATACTCAAAATTAACAAATTTAGCTTGAATGGATCGAAATTTGAGAAAATCTATATTAGTCAAACCTCACAGATAATGGGTTATTGTTTTAAATTGTTTCACAAAATTTTAAAGTTTTACAACTTTTACAACATCAAGATGTTATAAGCGCACAGAATTGTTCCTAATACTTACAAATTAAGTATTTCAAGGTTGTTTCTCACAAGGACTAAGCTACTCACTACTGAATTAATCATAATTACTTGAACTAAAATAACAATAAACTTAAAAGATGATCGGATTAGAACAGATAATAATTGTAAAGACTATAAAGAAACAAGCAAGGGAAATCTTATGATTTAGACTTAGAGCTTTGGGTCATCAATTTAAGAGATTAATTAATACATTATGAATTTGATTAAGTGATAGGTTATAATAACAATTGCATAAATTTACTTATATTTTCTTTCAAGACATATAAGAATATCTAACTAGTTGATTATCATCTCTCAATGCGAAAACTAACTAGTCAAATTCATTAAAAAAAACAAGCAATTATAAGTTATCACCCTAGTTCAGGATATCTCTATCTCTAAATTTAATGTGTTTATCTTCCTATTGCACAAATTATACTTCACCTCTCATTTCATCATATAATTCCTAAGATTACATTTATGGTGTTCAGGCATAGAAACAAGAATTAAGTTCAAGAAAAATAAATATCACCTAAGAACTTTCATTCAAAGCCAATCAATCCGTAAAATATAAATCAATCTCCCAAATTAGGCGACATCCCTAATCCTAATTGGGATTTAGTTCAAGAACATTATAAAAGAATCCATTCAAATAAAGATAACCGGCATCCAAGAAAGAGTAGAGAGAAGATTGAAAGAAAACAAAACAAAATTGCTTCCAATCTTGAATGAATCCTTCTGGATCTTCTTCTTGGCTTCCTTGGGTCCTCTCCTAGGTTAAGATATGTGGCTCCCTTTTATAGTTCTTCAAAATTAGTATTTATAGTGTCTTGGGATCAAAGAAATTAAATTTGAGCCAAATTGGGGAAGAAAAATCGCAAAATTGTCGCTCGTGTCCGTTAGGCGAATCTTATATCCGTTAGCGGACATATGCTGTCTTTGGGAACGAATTTCAGTCCAAATGGCTAGTAAATATCTGTTAGGCGAACTTCATATCCGCTAGGTGGACCTTCTTGGGTTTTTCAGCTTTCCAACTCCGCTCAAGTCCGTCTGGAGGGACATCATGTCTGCTAGGCAGATTTACAGTAGAAATCTATAAAAATGTGCAATTTTGACCCTGTGGACAGTAAAATCTCTTCTCAAAATCTACACGAAAGTTGTAAAATTCAGAATCCTCTTCAAAAGCTTACTTGCATGACCTTGATTTGACATCTACAGAGAAAGTTATGTATCTTACTCCAAAATCTATCCATTTATATGTAGTAAGTAATAAAGTTGAAATTTGTAAGAATTAAAATTAATTTCAATTTATTTCAAAATCATATAAATTGTTGACTTATCACATTGCTCCGCAGGACTGTGGGCAAGTAACTTAGGGAAGAGAATCGATGCTTTGCTTCCTTGGTTTTTCCAATTGAGGAAAAAAAACAGTTCGTTGTCTAGTGCATGCACGCGCCAATCAATGCTTAGAACGTTCCCGCTCATAAAGAAAACCATGCCAAGTGACGTGCATTCGTATGGTTCTGTTGGTTGGGGCAAAAAATGTGGAGAACTCGGTAGTCAGACTCAGGACTCAGGAGGCCGTCAATGCCGACACCGACACCGCGTTCTTTTATAACATATATCTCGGAAGAAACATCGTTTCAAGCTATTATTGACGTATCATCTAATTATTTGCCACGTGGGTCTAAAAGTTGCCGGCATCCACGTTACACCGACTATGGAACCTTTTATGCTTTTAACTGACTGATTCAATTATTTCTTTGCCGATTTGGCATCAGGTCAGACATGTTCTTAAAATATTTTTGGTGGAAGGAACTCTTTTTGTTTTATGTCAATTTGATCAAATTCCATGTCTATAAATAGTTTTTTTTTCATCTTTTGTATGTTTCTCAAAACTTATTGTTAAGGTTTTTTCTTTCTATGTGTACTGTTGATACTTCCAAATTTCACCAATATCTTTCTCAACCAATAATGTCATTTTTCATGAATTTAAATATGGTTTATAGGGTGAAAAAATATGTAACTTTCTTAAAAAGAAACTTTTTTGGCACATTATTATTAATAAAATACTAGAACATACTCAAAGGTTAGATGAAGTAGAAGATATAGTCATAAAATACCTAAACTTTGAATGGTATGAATCCTCATATTCTAACATAATTTTGACGATAATGCTACAGAGGTATGACATTTGCTAAAAAGCTTTTATTATATATCTATAATGATAATCAATTTTAATTTTATAGATGACTTTAATGAATGCAAAAATAGCTTGATAAGACTATCTATAATAATGTGTTTTAATTAAAAAAGCTTTAGGATCAATTAAAAATTGAAGACCCTACTTGGCCTAATGCCTAAGTTTCTATTATTAGGGATGGCAAAACACTACATTGCAGAACCGTAGAAAGATGCATGTTTCCAACAGGTGGGTTGACAATTGGTACAACTTTGATTAGTATGGAGTTCGCAGATTACAGGAACTGCTCTGAATGTCCGATATAAATTATGATGACGTGGTAGACTCCTAACCTATGGTCTTAAGTGGTGATTGACACCTAATAATAGGTGGCCTCTTCACTTTTAACTTTCAAGTTGTTTTTGTAGAGTCTAACTTAGAATGACCTGGCTGTAAAAGTGGCCCCTAATCAGGTGAGCTTTTGGGCTGGTGTCTTGGACTAAATACAAGAAGTGTACGGGGAATTTTCCCTGCGGAGAAAGAATATAAGATTCCGTAGAAACAAATCCTGAAACCAAACTTCATGATTTTGTAGAAACAAAAGATAAAAAGAACAACAACAATGAATCCTGATGACCACACAAATAGTGACACTGACAAAACGAGAAGACTTGAACTGATAAGACCAATAACACTGCAATCTGTCATCTTTTATTCTTCATCAGAAGCCGACAACTATGTTTAGAAGCTATTTATGACTCAACGAAAAAATGAGTAAAATAGGACCTTGGCCACTGGTTAAGCATTTAAGAACAATATAGCACTCAAAAAGAATGTTATTGCGTACACTATTATTTTATGCAAGATACTCCTCGTCCCTAGCGCTCGGGCGCTTTTATCTTTTTGAGTTAGAAAGGCAACATGGACCATGATTATTTTATGCAAGATACTCCACGTCCCTTGGGAGCTTTTGTCAAAGTCCAAAGTTGCCTTTCTAACTCAAACAGATAAAAGCGTCCCTATCCATGATTATTTTATGCAAGATACTCCACGTCCCTTGGCGCTTTTGTCAAAGTCCAATGTTGCCTAACAATTAGTACAAAAAGAGCAAGTGTAAATGTGTACAATAATTATTGTTTGGGAGGTTCGTAATGCTTCAAGTGTATACGTACGCTAAGTAACAATTGGTGGAAATCATTGAAAGTTTGAAAAGAAAATTCTTGGTAATTACCATGTATCTACTAGATCCATACGTTACATTGAATCGGTTAAGAAACTTTGGTGCTTTTGACTGATAAAGACAAAGGTGCTTACTTAAGGATGGACTAGTATTGGTGGTAGAAGGTACTTTGGTGCCTACCGAAATTTGACATTTGAGTTTAGGTTGATCAGTCTCAGACTGAATCTTATAACTAATTTTTCAAAAAACATTGAGCACAAACTCTTGTCCAAGTTTGAATCCTAACAACAGTGATTGATAGAAAGTGAAAAATATTAAATTTATTAACTGATTTTAAATTTTTAAATAAACATATGATAGTTATTAGAATAACAAAAAGAAAAAGACAGAAAGAGAAACAGAAGAAGAAAAAAGACGAAAGATATTTTTTGTTAGTTATTACTGTAAGATTATTGTGTTATTATATGAAATAAGACAAAATAGCATGCCATGGGGTTAACTGACTTAACAGTAAAAAAAACTAAAAAGAGAAAGAAATAACAAAAGAAACCGCACGATCCAACAAAAGGAGACTGCCATTTTATTTATATCAAATTAGTGGGTGAGAGAAGAGAAAGAAAAAGAGAAGGTAGCATCAATCCAACCAATGAGAGGTAATGGTTTCGCATGCTTGACTTAGACCTTCCACACTTTCCAACTAACGTTTCATTCTCTCTCTCACCCTCTAGCCTCCAGGTTAAGAGTAGATAATGATTAAGTAACCAAATTGCTATTTGTTTCTTGTTCCACGAGAAAATATTTACATTCTTTTTCAACCAGGAAAAGAAAGAGAGTTTTAAAAAGTTGATACCTCGTGAACTTTACGAGGAGAAGAATGTTAAAAAAATCACCAACAAATTTCCTAGAGATTTGTAGAAACTTCTAGATTTAGGAAAACTCTATAATTGTAAAAGAAAAATAAAAAGAAAAAAAAGAAAAATCTTGCAAGTGGGCAACTTGCAAATTTAGAAGTTTCTTGCAACTTGTGCAAGTTGGCAAGTGGCAAGTCTAGAGTCTTCTAGATTGGTGGTGCTTGCCTATAAATAGGCA
>JANTNU010000006.1:10280899-10293818 GCA_024752395.1 Erythroxylum havanense
CACCTTTATCGTGGGATACGTGTCGGAGCGACCTACGGGCATCCCGATGTGTACCCTACGGTGAGGGGGCGCTACATCACAGGAATGCAATTGGAATGTGAAACTTTAAATTCCCATATTTGTGGAAACTTGACATGGTGTGGGGTAAAGATAGAGCGACGAGACTTAAAACTGAGGATATAGCTGAAGCAAGCTCTAAGGCTAATAACCCAAAGAATATGACAGTGTGTTCTTCATCGGACAGTGAAGATGAACTCATTGTGGTATGTGATACACAAGGATCCTCGGCTATTCCTTCAAGTAGCCATGGAATAAAAAGGTGAAAGGACCTGTCACTAATAAAGGAAACTTCTTACAAGAAAAAAAGATCAGCAACACTTCAAAATACTATTGAGTCAAAGTTAGACAATTTCACTGTTAATTTTGAGTCTATTTGTGAACAAATGGCCTCACAATATGCAGCTGTTACAAATGCTTTGATTGCGGAGTCTAAATCTGATTTCCTAACTGATGAGAAGATGCAAGAGCTCATGAGTGAGCTTCTTAATATTGGCATATTTCAAATGGATGTTGGTAAGGCTGCTCTGTTATTCTGTAATGATCTTGCCAAAGTTCAGGTTTTGTTCGTTTTGCCAAGTCATTTAAAAAGTCTTTTGTACTTGGATTCCTCTATACATCTTCTAGTTTATGAATCATTCGAGGAAGCATATTAATATTTTTGTAAGTATTATAAACTTATGATGTAATTGATGTTGCCTAACTAGGTTATTTTGTATTAGTTGGGTCTTTTGTAGTTGTGATGTAAACAATGTTTGTAGTGTTAACCTGATTATTTTGCATCAATTAAAGGCTTTTGGTTAAAGTGTTGTGTATACGACAGATACTTTACATCATTTGCATTATCAGAAAAATGCAAATTGCATTAAACTATATTTCTTGATTTTACTATAGCAATGAAATGGTGGATATTATGGTTATGTTGATGAATTGTACAATATTTTCGTTTTTTAAACTATATTTTGAGAATATTATGTAACTAATGATATGTTGATGCTATAAAATACTGGAGCATTTTTTTTCTTCAAGAGCTATTGAAAATGAAATACCGCAATATGCTTGATTTTAAACATTTTGTCATTATAAATAGGGTGCATAAAATATAATTAATTAAAATATATTTAAATTTTGACATAAAATAAAATTTTATTTTTCAAGATTTTTAACAAACCAACTACCATCAAAGATAATGGTAATTATTCCTCCATCTTAACCAACCATCATAATTATAATGATTATATACATTATCATTATTCACTATATTCATTCCTATTTCCATTCTTATTACTCTTTATGAACCAAATGCCCCTTTAGGGAGAATTTGTGAGCTTTGTAAAAGTCTTATTATATAGAGTTTTGAATAGAAAGTTCATTAAGTATTTATTGTAAAGTCATATTACACAAAGTTTCAAATAGAACATTCTTAAGTATTTATTGTAAATAACTTTAAGTTAGAAATTTTCCCAGTTTTTGTATTAATTTTATAAATAATGATAAAAGATTACGCTTGTTATATTTCTCTTTTATTCATTCCTTTTATTTTAATTATATTAAATACTTATATGATGAAAACATAAATATGAGTGAAATGTTCAAAATCTTATAAAAAACTAATATAAAATTATTAAAAAGATTGAATTAGATTTTGTTGAACTTAATTTTAGTTGTCATTCACTTTAACTACTTTTATTTAATTCTATTTTACTTAAAAAAGTTGTTAGGACATTTTCTAGTTTGCTTATAGCATACTTAAAAGAAGCCTATCGTTATGGACTAAATTGATGCATGTGTGTTCAAATGTTATAATTGACCTTGACCATTTGTACCTTTTATAAATTTGGATTTGAATTGGGGATAATATTTTTTTCTAATTAAATCGTTATTATATAAATCATATCAAAATTATTGTTTTAGTTAATAATAATTCTACTTTTATTATATAACTGGACTATAAACCAAAAGTACAAATTATAAAATTACAAAATTTTTATTGAAACGTTTAAGAAGGTCCAGATGTATATCGCCACCATTGTCATTAATCAGATGTTTATATTTGATGCTAAATAATAAAAGTCTTGTTGAAATAAAGCAATTTCCTAACAAATATCTTCAATAAAGTTCGCAGATAAAAGTCTTGCCGAAATAAAGCAATTTGTTTGGCGTGTACCTTCCAACTCATCAACCCCACGCCCCCTAGAACTCCTCCACGTGGCACCGCGTTCTCTCCGTCTTTTCATATCTAGACGGCGTTTACCAGTCCTTCACTTGTCTGTACCAGCGGTGAATTTACATGGATTTGGGTCTCTATGCATCACTTACCTCGATTCTTTAACTCTCGCGCCGCCATGGATCGCAAAGATCGCCGGAGGCCGAGGCTCGAGCGCCGAAATGCAGCCAAGCACATTGACTACGACGCGGCGTCGTCTTCTTCGTCGCTCGACAATTCCACCTCGTCGTCTCTGGTCACACGCTCGCTCGATTTGCCGGATCGAACCAGTTTCCGAATTGAAGGAAATGAAGGCGATTTCGAGCTTATCTGCCGGAGATTGGGTTTGTCAGGCACGGAGGATTTCGTTATTCCGACGGCGGCGTGGGAGGCGATGAAGATGCGTTCTGCTTCCGATCTTCTGCCTCGTTCTAGACTGCTCTGGCCTGATTGTGTTAAGGAAAAGGAAGTTGAGGATCAGTTGGAGGGACCAGAGGAGCAGGATTTGGTTGCTAATGTTTTGCATAGCGTTCAAATTAGAGATGCTACTGAGTTAACTCGGAACGAGCAAGCTGAGTCATTGGAATGTAACACGTGCTCTAATGTTTCTGGAGGCATCAAAGGAGCTAGGCCGCCATTGTTGAAACCGCCGCCGTCAATGAATTTGCCAGTTGTGGACCACGCTTGTTCAACTTGGGAAATATTCAGGAATTTCGCGCCTGAAAGCGATGAAAGTTGTTGTGTGATGGCTAACAGAGAATCGAGTTCGGATGATGAAGGAGAGGAAGGAGAGGAAGAACCGGAAGGAGTGAGACCAAGACTTGATTTGGGGGTTTTTAAGAGAGAGGAAGATGAGCGTTTAATGAGAATAAGGGAAATTGCTTTTTTGTCGGAGTCGTGCTCGTTTACGACTTCGAATGATGACGATTCGTCCAGTACTACCACGGAGCCTATTTCCAACATTTCTCCAAATGGGAGGTTTAGGAGAACCATTACATATTGGGAAAAGGGTGAGCTTTTGGGACGAGGGTCGTTTGGGTCCGTGTATGAAGGAATTTCTGAGTAAGTTTTAGCTTCTGATATCTCTTGTTAATTGTTATTCACTAGTTCAATTATTTTCTCCGTCTTCTTGTTTGATAATCATTGTGTAGCTAGAGATGGTGAATCTGAGAAGAGATTCTGATATTTGATAGCTGCAAAAGGTGAAACTGGGCAACAAAAACTATAGATGACAACAGCATCAAATCTGAATAGTTATTGTCGTTGTAGAACGTTTTGCTTATATTTATAATATCTGTGCATAGGTCATGCAGCTCATTGCTCAGTCATAAATCATGCTTGAGAGTGTGGAGATTTTAGGATCTTTTCTTAAGTAGAAGGATGATGCTGTTTTGGTACCTAAATTACATTTTTGAGTCCCAGATCTGCTTTCTTTAAGCTTAGAAGTCTTCTTTCGTTGTCCATTGTCAAGTGCTATTTTGTGGACTTAGAGGAAAAGGTTAAGCACATTCTTGAGCGTGGAATTGAAACGTGAATTTACTATGTTGCAAAGTAATAGTCGCACTGCATTGTATTTCCTCTTTTGTTTGGATTATGGTGGCCTTGTGTTCATTTTATGGTATCTCTTAACTTCTGCAGAGTTTTTTGTATTTTTCCTTGGAATGCTATTTAAGCTTTACTAATTATTTATCTCTTGCAGTGACGGATTCTTTTTCGCTGTCAAAGAGGTTTCTTTACTTGATCAAGGGAGTCAAGGAAAGCAAAGCATTTTCCAACTTGAGCAGGTTTGGCTATCTTTGTTATTATCGTAGTCTGAATATTTTTACAGTGATTGGTTTGACTCTTGGCAAAATTCTCTTTCCTCACAGAACCTTTTTTGTTTCCCTTTCCAGGAGATTGCTCTGTTAAGTCAGTTTGAACATGAAAACATAGTTCAATATTATGGCACAGATAAGGTACTGCTTCCTTTCCTAAGACGATCCATTATTATTTCAATTTGTTTTTGAGATTTGCTTCTAGTTTAGATACCCCTTTTTTTTTCCTTGTGGTGCTTCATAAATTAGACCATGCTCCTTATTGCTATTGAATAGCTTCATCCTTGTCAAGGTACTGTCTTTAACATTCTCCTTTGATTGGTTTGTGCAGGATGAATCAAAACTATATATCTTCCTTGAGCTTGTAACCAAAGGCTCCCTTCTAAATCTCTATCAGAAATATCATCTTCGGGATACGCAAGTTTCTGCATACACGAGACAGATATTGCTTGGCTTGAAGTATCTTCATGATCGCGATGTTGTTCACAGGTAATGAGTGCATTCATTATGTCATTTTCTGTCGCCGTAATCTAACTGGGTCCTGTATTCTGTTACTCGTTGGAAATTATTTGTTCTGTCGACTTCTTGGGAACTGAATTCATTTTCTTATATGCATGATTTTCAAACTTCCATGATCTTGAATGTTTGACGTACAAACTTGAAGAATATGCAGCTTCCTTGTGCTGCTGTACATTTGTTCTATCTCGTTAAATTATATTTTATTATGAGAAAATTTTATGAGCTCATCTCGCTCTTGTTCTCTTTCAAATTCACACATCATAGGAGTTATTCAAATTTAGCGTCAAGGAAAAAAGATTTTGTGGGTGCTACACTGTGATCTAACTTGCTGTGAGGGGTTCTGCTGCAAGCTTGGATTTGTGGACATGTATTACTTGATCATTTATTAGAATTTTCTTAATTTTATTTTTATTCTCTTAATTGATGTTTTAACATAGATTTATAACTTTGTTGCAAGTTGCTATTGCACATGATAAGCTCTCACGTTTATTAATAGTTATTAGTCATTTGTTTATTAATGCATCTGCTACCAACTCTTTTAATGTGGAAAATCCCTTGTATTGGAAAATGGTGAGAGCAAAATCGAAACCAGTACAGAAGCAAGGTTATGTTAAATTTTTATTTGTATCCTCATTGAATTCTCCTTTGAATTTAAGGGATATCAAATGTGCAAATATTTTGGTTGATGCAAATGGATCTGTGAAACTTGCAGATTTTGGCTTGGCAAAGGTAATTGTTCTGTTTATTTTATTGTTTATTTCCTTGCTTTCTTAGGATTGTTAACTTTTTCTCTTATATGCACACATTTCATTTTCAGGCAACCAAATTGAATGATGTTAAATCATGCAAGGGGACAGCATTTTGGATGGCACCTGAGGTTTTCATTTATGCTCTTTGACTTATGAGAATTTTGTCTTCATAAAGCTATAGATATTGTATGTGCTTTTGTTTATCTTTTCCTGACACATCCATTTTCATGGTACCAGTTGCTTGAGTCGAGGCCAAATACATGCTACAATTTGGTTTGATTTACATGTAGTGACTGTGAAGGAAAGAATTTAATTCCAGGAAAAACAATAAAACAAGATAATTGAGAATTAGTGAACAGATTGTACCATCAATATTCTTTCCATTATTCTGTCCTCCCAATGACTTTTGTCCTTCACATTATTTCCTTTAAAGAGACGTAAAATGTTCAATTTAGATTTGTATTGAGAACCTCTTGTTAGAAACATCAGGTCTGTATGAGAAAATGGAGTACCTTCTCTGCATATAATATGGTGATTTTGGTAATAGGTAGGTTGTCCAGCTTCTCAATGGCTACTGTGGTACTCTCCAAGCTCATGGATTTTTCCTATATCTGTTTGTTTGATTTCATGAAATTGGTAGTGTTTTGCCTGCGCTCATTATGCCTACGTCTCTCAGAGCTTGCAAGATTCTTTTTCTGTTGAATTTGTCTTCTGGACTGTTTGGTTGATAATAGATCTTCTGGGCTTTTTCGTTAACAAAACTGTGCTGCAGGTTGTCAACCGCAAAAGCCAAGGTTATGGACTTCCAGCTGACATATGGAGTCTTGGATGTACTGTTTTGGAGATGTTGACCCATGAGATCCCATACTCACATCTAGAGTGTGTAAGTGCCCCTTTTTATTATAGGCTTTGTTGCTATAATCTTGGTCACTGTCTGATATGTTTTACCATGTATATTAGAAACTAGTGTCACATAATCAATATTTGATTAAAACCTCAATTTTGGTGAGTAATCTATTATCTTGTTACTTGAATGTGTTAGCAAGGATTGGTTTTATAGAACTCTGATTCCACAAACGTCAATTATAAGGAAAATAGTATTCTAGTAATGTTTTGTGGGACTTTATGCTATGCAATTAGTGTATTGGGTACCTTTCAGTTCCTTTTGTGAAACGTATGTGTTGGTCTCAGCGAAGTTTGGTCTCAGCTTTGCTATCAGGTATCAAAACTGATCTTTGCGACTTTTGTATTTGGCGTTTAACAATTTTTTCCGATTCTGTTGGTGTGCAGATGCAAGCATTGTTTAGGATTGGCAAAGGTGTACCACCTGCTGTTCCTGATTCACTCTCCGATGATGCAGGAGATTTTATTAAGCAATGTCTGCAGGTTAACCCCAATGACCGGCCTACTGCAGCTCAGCTTTTAGATCATTCATTTGTGAGGAGGCCACTTCCAACAAACTCAGGTTCAGCTTCTCCTTATATATTACGGCGATCCTAAAGTCAAAGCTTGAGTTCAGCTCTGCAGATTGGGTAAATCCTTGTTTCTTTCTCTCTGATGGTCAAAATATTATGTAATAACAAGTCAACTTTTGTATTTGTACTGCTCCATTGTAATAAGAAGTTTTGTTAAGAGTGATTTAGTGACGAACTTCTAGATCATGATCCTCCACACGTACAAGTTTTCAGCCAAATGTCTGTAGCTTGCATTAAGATGGTAATTGCATTTTGTCAAAGGATCGTGTTTGGCTAAAAGATTTGGTAAAAAGAAGTTGAGATCTTTTATAGTTGCATTTTGGATTTGTTTTGTTAGTTATGATCTTCCTTTACTCTCCTTTAGTTACTCACTGTCAGCTGCCAAATTCTTGCTTTCCTCTTGTTAACAGTTTTGAGTCATCGGTGAAGTGCGCGAGACCTGCTTATCTTCCTGACCAAAGAAGTTGGTCAACTCCATTGTTCTAAAGACTGTCATGAATTGATCAAGCACACTCAAAGCAATGTGCGAGATAGCCTTGAAGCTAGCTTTGCTTTCATGGTGGCAGCTTTATGTACATGATAACCGTGAATTAGGATTGCCCCTTGCTCTGAGATATCTATTTTTTTTTTTAATGTATAATAATTATTTATTTATTAAAAAAATTAATTCACTCCCTCGTGTCTAAAGCAAGAGTTAAATATTTCAGGTGGTCTACTTGAAATTGTTTTAGGCACAAGGCAAATTGTTTGCAAGAATTAGCAAGTGTAGAGTACTTTTGAATGTATATATGTAGCCCCATGTGGTAACATATGTTAGTATTAATTGAATTTATAGTTGTCTTGTCTTTACCTTTCACTGAATTGAAACAACAGGAGCATCATCTAAAATAGCCCCGCCCAACCAGATAACTTTAAGGTGCAAATGAGTTGATAAGGGATTTTTCTGGTTTAAATGAGATTACGGGTTTGAATCGTTTTTATGTATGCAGTCTTTTAAAATTTGATGTTAGAGTTTTGTTTTTCATAAGGGACCTATTCAATTTGAGTGAGGATTAGTATGAATATGGATAGTTTAAAAATGTCTTTTTATAATTAAGACTTTCTTAAGACACTTCGTTGATAATTTTAAAAAATAAGCAGATCAGATGTTAAATGTGGGCTTTCGGTTTAACGAGCCCAATTGATAGGTCAGATCAGATGTTGTTAAATGTGGGCTTTCGGTTTAACGAGCCCAATTGATAGGTATAATGTTGAATAGAGCAGAAACTAGCGGCATGACGTCCAAACCGTAAGTGGGCAGTCAGAATCTTCGATGACACAGAAAAGTAAGTGGGCGTTCAATCTCTCAATAAAATCCAACACCATTAGTTGCCAAGTCACGCCCTCCTCTCCCCCACGCAACGCAACCTCCTCACTCCTCCCTCCACCACGGCGAACGTGGCCGGAAAGGTCCCATAACTCCTCTCCTCTGCTCAAAGGTTACCTCATGATAATAACATATATTTCATTTCCTTTTCTCTCTGTTCGTTTGTTCTTTATTCTCTTGATTCAATATTTCTTTTCCTGAGATTTTGGGACTCGCAGAAGATTCCGATTTGATTGCTTAGGGCTTTATATTTATTTATTTTTTCCTTGCATTGTAGGATTTTTCTTATTCAATTATTTTTATCATCATTTCTCGTAGCTTATGCTGCTATCTCATCGTCAAGGTGTATGTAAGTAAAAATCCCGCCGAGATGCGGGGTCTATGCCTATGTGTAAATATAAAAAATAATTTACTGAAGAGAACACCTAAACAATAATCTTAACATCGCTTCTTATTATCCTTTCTGGTTTATGAAAAGGTTTCACATTTCTACTCCTAGGCTTTCCTATCGGGCGGTAGACATAGTCATTGTTTGGTTGCTTAGTAACAGACATTCTTTTCATGTTGTTTTGAATTAGTGGTGTCTTAGCTAATTGGGCCAAAAACTTGCGTTTGTTGCCGGAAATGACGCAGCACTCAATCTTCTTGGACATTATTTGTTTGACTAGATAAATGTAGCGTGAGTTTGTTATTTGTACCATATTATCATCTTTATTATTCAGATACTGATATCATTCCTCAAAGCATGAGTGTCTTTTATCCGAGCTAATCAAGCTCTTGATTAGAACCATCATGTCTTGGACCCATGCTCTTTACCTGTATCCGCATTTCTTGAGCTTAACATATGGTGCCAGAATAATTTGACCCTCTCTTTATTATTCTCTTCAGGTTTTGTTTGTTAATGGCTAAATCTAGTAAGGAACGATGTACCCCTGAACTCGGGAACCAGAAAAGGCAAGCATTGCTACAATGCTCAAGGAAAATTGCAAAAGTTAGCAATTCAAAGGTAAAACATCCTAGGAGAAAAACTTCAGATGCCTTGGAGAAGAAAGATTGGGAAGGTGCTACCTGCTCAGTTTGTCTGGAGTGCCCTCACAAAGCCGTCCTCCTTCTGTGCTCCTCTTATAAGAAGGGATGCCGACCTTATATGTGTTCCACTAGTCGTCGATTCTCCAACTGCCTTGATCAATATAAGAAGGCTTACGCAAAGATAAATTCAACTGAGAGGTCACAACAAGCGAACCGGTCAATGGATGATCCAAGTTTCAGTTTAGTTGGACAGGTCACTGAGGAGGGAGAAGTTCCAGAGCTCTTATGCCCATTATGTCGGGGGCAGGTAAAAGGTTGGACAGTTGTGGAACGAGCCCGGAAGTATCTGAATGCCAAGAAAAGAAACTGCATGGAGGATAGCTGCTCATTTGTTGGTACGTATAAACAATTGAAGAAGCATGTCAGAGCAAAGCATCCATTGGCAAGACCGCGAGCTGTGGATCCTATACATGAAGAAAAATGGAAGAAGTTTGAATGTGAAAGAGAGCGAAATGATGTAATCAGCACAATTATGTCATCCTTGCCAGGGGCAGTGGTGCTTGGTGATTATGTGATAGAACCTGGCTATCGTGGTGTTTATCATGGTTATGATTCAGAAGACTCTCTGGATGATCGTTTTATCTCTTTGGAACCCTTGAATCAAGAAGACAATAGTGGCCTCCGTTATCATGGCGGAGTTCGCTTGCACTATGATTCATTTGATGATAATGATTATGATAGGGGTAATCCAGTGGCTGGTTCAGCAGGGTTACCTAGGCGTGGTGTCTATAGGTTATTAGGGAGGAGATGGCCATGGAGATTCAGAGGTGTATAGAGGATTAAAGTACTATATAAATAAAAAAGATAAGGGCTCGGGTAGGCATAGTGTTGCAATGTTAGCTTCATTACTTCTAGTGCGATCATGTTCCACATGTGATGGTTGCCAGTGCATTTTGGACCCTGATGTGGTTGGTGTGATTGGCAACGGGTAAGTTGTTTCTGGCAAATGGTAGGAATAGCATTTTATATGAGCTTTGCCTTTTTCTGGGTGACCTGATGAATTGATAGTCTTTTGTTGGTCAGTTGCCCCATAGGGGAATGAATTGATAATTTGGTCATGCTTATTAATATATGGATGTAAGAAAAAGACGATGGGAACATTGAGATTTTTCTTTCAATAACGTATTTCTTTGAAATTTCGTGGTCCATGATTCACCTAATTCTTGCATATACAGTTTGAATAATAAGATCTTGAAGATAATATATTGTTGACATAAGTCTCATCCTCTGGGTTGTATGATTTGCTTTTTATGCTTTGTTCACCATCCTGGAATGAGTCATCTGTAGCGTGTTGATTGAGTGGTGTTAAAAAAGTATTGCCAAGGATGAAAAGAAATTAGTGCAAGATATGCCAATGTCGTGTATCATCTTGTTATTTGCGAATTATGATCTGCTAGAGAGGAATTTTTTGAAGTTGGAACCAGACACTTACTTGGTGGATTACTTTTCTAGCAATATGAGATGCTGTTGTCTGGAGGTCTTTTTAACTTTGAAAATTTTCTGAGGTTTTAGGAACTTAAACCAGGTTTTGGAATCTGCAATTGTTTTCTTTTTTGTCTTTTAGGACGAAACATCATACGTGATTTCAACGGTAATACATTACTTTTTAAGGTAACCCGACCCGGTCTTCCCATGAAATTCACGAAGATTTGGATGATCACAGGTGCCATTTCATGCCCAAAGTGAAAGTAACCTGAGCCTGGGGATGAGTGCACCTTCTCTGTGATGGCATGGAACGTTTATATGTATTATAATCTTATTTTAACTGGGTTGCTAAATAATAACAGTGCTGCTCGTTGTTTGATGCTTTGAGCTGAGGACTTGGTTTTTGTTCGTGTGTTTTGTCAAGTATTGTAATGATCACCGTTAAACGTAATAAATGTTGCATGTCGAATTCCTTTTTATCTTTCAAGTTACAAAATTGTTCTCTTATTCTTATCAAGTTGTGTAATTCCATCCCGCTCGCCCTGTGTGAATGGGGTACTTTTCATTCATAAAATTCCGATCTCAAAGGCCAGTCTACAAATGTGTGCTTGTGGTCTTCTATGATTGGAACTTAAATGCGAGTGAACGGTGAACTAATTAGTAGATAGAAGCTAGCTATGCATGGCATGCTATCTGGGAAACTAAAATCCAAAATTTGTCGGCCCGATTGCCCTCGTGCATTGGATGCAACCACCACTGTGGCTCGGTCCGTCCTTTTCTTTTACACGTTAGTTTTCAACTTTAAATTCGGCACTACTTAACCTTCATTGTCTTTCTGTTCTTTCCTCTCACATCTCTTCTGCAATTTTGACATATGGGTGTGTTTGTGGTCAGTATACAATTAAAGAAGCTTACATGTAGGGTAAAAAAACAGAGGAAAAGAAAGCTGAGAGTGATGCAAGGTTGTTTGTATAATTTAAATGTTGTTCTGAAAGCAAGTGGTTAGCCAATCAAAAGACTATCTTAAGTCTAAAAGGTGACAGATTTTTCTTCGACCAGAATTACAAATACGGGTGACCTTCGGAGAGGGCCAGGCCGGAGCATCATGGGAGTATGGCTTCTTCCGACCCTGAGGGTCATTTGGCTAAGAAGGGACGTACTCGAAAAATGGATGAGGATCCTCCCCAACTTAAGCCTTCCTATATCGCAACAGTCACCAGAGGAAAAGTGACGGAGGGAGACGCTGCAAAGCATGGTTGGTTGGAGGACGGCCTTGTGGACGTTGACGAGGGTGACATCGTGTCAATAGTCGGGGAGTTGGGGGGCAGCCTCCTGCTCTCTCAAACTTTGAAAATGAAGCAGTGGAGCCAGGTGGTGATCGTGATGGTGCTAGGATGCCGGGTGGGATTCATAGTCCTCAACACTCGGCTGCGGACCCTGTGGAAGTTGCGAGGGCAAATGAAAATGGTGGATCTCGATAACGACTTTTACTTAGTGAAATTCAAGGCAACTATTTGCGAGTTCTCATCTAGGGGCTATGGGGGATCTTCAGACAGGTGATAGCTGTTAAGTGTTGGAGCCCTTCTTTCTGCCCCTCCCAAGCAGTGATCACCCGAGCTGTGGTATGGGTTAGGATCTCTAACCTTTTGATTGCGAGATACCATCCGAAAATTCTCATCGAGATGGGGAACCTAGTCGGGCACACTGTCCGGATAGATGACGACACGCTGCAAGCGAACCGTGGGCGATTTGCGAGGATAGCGGTAGATATCGACCTAACCCGACCTCCACCACCCAACGTCGACCTTGATGGAGAAACCCTGATGAACACTTACGAAGGACTCCCCTAGGTATGCTTCACGTGTGGAATGGTTGGCCACACTCCTAACGCATGCTCCCGAAAGCCTATGGCCGAGACTGCAGCTCCTTCGTCGGTGGGAAACTCTGGACCGAGCGAGACGGCGAGCGGAGGACCGTTGGAGGAGCCTCAGGGCTAGCAGGTGGACGCGACAAGCAATGGATTCATGCCATGGACAAATGTTCAAAGGAGACGGCCACGAGCTAGGAAAGGACAGGTTCACGCGGAGGACAGTGCAACAAGTCAGGCCAGATCTAGGGGAGGATCGCGTTTCTCTGCGTTATTTACGCCTGATACGGTCGAGGATGCGACAGATACCCCAGTGGAGATGACTACCCACGTGAACCTGGTTGGTTTTGGA
>JANTNU010000006.1:10477472-10499088 GCA_024752395.1 Erythroxylum havanense
TTTCCCCCAATGAATGTTTATTAATAATTGCAATTTTATGTCGAGGATCCATAATAGCATGGTAATATCGGTGACCCGAAACCAAGGTATTTTCCTATTGAATTTTTATATTTAATTATTGCTTTTGATTTGTGATTTTTCCTTTTATTTTATATAATTGTCGTGATCATACAAAACGCCCCCTTTATTTTCGTTATTTATCTCGTTTGAACTAGCTAACTTTTACTGTTAAAGATTCCTCGTGGGAACGATATCCGCTTACCGCTACTACATTAATTTGTTTTATCGGAAGTGATTTCTTTTATATTTGGTTGCAGGCAACAGCATCACCATTGATCAATTTCGCTTATCAACTACCTCTCCAATCAGTTCTAGCCTTAACCCTTTTTAGGCTTTAAATCATCACAACACAAAAACGAACGACTCTTTCTGTCATGTAACTCCTCATACAGTATTCTAATGAAATTATTATGATAATGATTGTTATGCTTGAAGTCAATCAAAGTTGTACATCGATCTTATATTCCTATGAATGCCAAAAATATAAGCTTTAAGCATATCTCCACTAGCCAAGACTTAGCAACTCACAAGTGTGATCATTTACTTCTACCTCCTTAGCTATCAAACACTATTTCAATGTATTCCTTCTAGGATGTATATCATAGGTTGTTGTTTATGCTCCTCTAACATCTCTTTGCTTAATCACCTTTATCAGTACACATACTTCTTGTTTTAATCACAAAGTGTCATTCTTCCCATTCAAACTCAAAATTCGTATTCATTTTCGATTTCTCAGTAATATTTTGAATCCTCAATTTGGGCTTTGTTCTTGTGAAACTGATCTTAACTTTTCAATGACTAATCATTTTGCCAAAATTCAGTTCAACATTCTACGCTCTTTATTACACTAGATTTGATAACATCAATATCTGAATTTATGCTTCACAGCTATTGGAATTTTTTCTTAATTTATCAAATACAATATAACTTTACGAGGAAATACTCATTTATACCATCATAATCTTCCAATAACTCTATCCATTTTCTCAATCTCGTATTCAAATTTTTTGACTCAATTATTACCTCAAAATTCTCTTTACTTTCATCATTCATACGATTTACACATTTTTTCTCAAGCATTCAAACTATTCTTCTTAACCTTTCGAATACATCTAATATACCACCAAATTTTGCTTGGACCGCTTTCATCTTCAATACCATAGTACGGTCAGGGGCATTTGTTAACTCAACAAATATTGCCAAAACTCCATGTGCCCATAATTAGCTCTCACGATTCTTTAAGTAACTTATTCCTCAATGAGATAATATTATCTTATGTGATTCTCAGTTTTTCAATTGACTTATTTTCCAGAATAACTTGCTTCATTCATTCAATTTCCTCTGATTTCACATTGACTTATTTTACTATCTGCTCATTTATACTAATTTCTCCATGCATTTCAACTTATTTGCAATCTGAACTTCCTATGTTTGTAACATATTTATCAGGTCAAATTTGTATCTCCCGAATATATTTACACAAAATATAACATAGACCTATATACTCCTCATATTGGCAATTTATGTCTCCTCAAATGCAGGAATCCCCCTACATAGTTGGATACTATCAAAGAAAATACATACATTCTCGGTAGCTTATGCTACCTCTTATACCTTAGTCTCCATCAGGGATAAGACTCCAATATTTACTCTTGTTTCATTAATAATCATTCATTCCTCAAAATGAAGCATTTAATTCACCCAATATGATTTGATAAAACATCTCTATCTCAAAAAGACTTATTACCTCAATCATCTACACTTTCCATAATCTTTATCAATCAACTATGTTCATCAATGTTGTTTAAACCATTCTTAACACCTCGATGAGATCAATTTTAATTGTTCATGATATTTCAATAATTTTAATTTCTATCACACTGTACATAATCAAACTATTCTTTATAATAAAACTCAATCATATAAGAAGCATATTCGTTTATTCTTATATTTTTGGTATGTACCATCAAGATCATTACATCTTATACACAAGAAATTTCAACAGGTCACCATGTCAATCACAATTGATTCTAAACAATTCCTGAATATTCTATGATTGTTCAAACATACTCCTCCATCGTAGTTACCTTTTTAACATAATCACCTATACCATAATTCCATCACGTTACTCAAATTCATCTCATAATTTTAACTATAGGGACCATAGCTTACCTTCCATACCATATCCAAATATGGATCTCATATGTACTCAATCACATTATTCACCAATATACCACATGATCAAATATATTCTCATAATAACTGGTCGACTTAACCTTGAGAACTTCTACATATATCACCTTCATTTGTTTCATCTTCCACACGTACGTTCTTAGTCAATTTAGAAGCATAGTCGCATAGCCATCTTGAAATTCGAATATCAAATTCACTAACACAATCTTATACCAGATCATAACTCTTATCACACTAACTGAACAATCATTTTAAATTCTAAGTTCAACCTTTCAATTTCACTTTGTTTGTACACCATAAATCTTGTCATTTTCACCTATGTCTCTATTTCTTCCTTAGTCAATTCATGAGAATATTTTCACATCCATATCAACTCAAGTGCATATCCACAACAAAATTCCATTACCATATTTACTAACATAACCACGAATACTGAATCTATGTCTAACAAATTGGACTACGCAATATTCTTATTTCTAAATATCCACAACTTCCTTAACTTACACTCCGACAAATCACTATTCTTCTCATTGTTTTAATAGTCCAAACTCTTAACAAAGTCATACATGTTACTTATGTGGTTGCAATTACTGGGATTATATATTCATCAATATCCTTCTCTAATGGTGAGGAATCAAATGCAGCAGATCCTTGAAAAACTCCTCGGTTTCTTTTACGAGGTGGCATTTTACTCTTTCAATAAGACATTATCTTTTGGATTACTTTCATTCTAATCTTATTTCCTACATATATGCATGATATGCATGTCACTTAATACAATCAATCAATGGACAATGCAACAAGTAATCAGAAAGCATAACAATTCATACTACTATGCACTCTAAGTCTAGGAAAAACCTAGGCTCTGATACCAAACATGTTGGCACCTGAGTCTCGCTACCTATTTCGAGGCTTTGATTTCCCCCAAAAAAATTCATACTTCGGACTTTTTTTTTCAGTATCAGCATTGGCGAGTTCGTCTCGGTGGAAGTTCCAAGCTCCAACGCTTGTACCCTTCGGGAAAGGTTTGTCATGACGAAACCCTCTAATAAGACCCAGATAACCAACCTCGAAAACTACTATTCAACTCATACCATTCTTTAAACAAAACCATTATAACAAAGAAATTAACTATGAACATATACAAACAAACTTTTTCAATTCATCATTTCATTTCTAAAGCAAAAGAATTTGAAAAACTTTATTTACATAACAAAAGCCACACCGTTGGCTTATTATAGAATATAAAATGCATATGATACAATTGAATGCTTATGCTTAATATGATTCTAAACACCCAAAAGTTTATGAACTAACTTAACTACAAAAGTCTCTATTCTTGGTGTTTGCCAAACTTTACAAGGATCAATGCTGATATGTTTTTTCTACACCTGCGGAGTGGAAGGGAATAAGGTGAGCTACGAAGCTCAATGGCTTATACATTTATAGCCATTGGCAACGAGCCACACAATAAAGCATACATATACTTCATATATTCATATACACTTATATCTCATTGGGCTAGCAATTCAATCATTCACAATTCAAATTCACACCTCATAGTTCAACATATCATCACATAGAACATGTCAAGTGTAATTAATCATCAAAACATAACACTAAATCTTGCATCATAACTTGACAAATTAAAATGAAAATGCACTAACAAATGGCTCGAGAGTTTTATGGAATGAAACAAAGAAACCGAAGTTTACTTCGTGAACAAACGAGTCCATTTTTTGGATCTCGTGTGCCACAAGCGGGCAACCGGAAGAAGGCATTATGTCGACGTGCACGTGACTAACAAAACGTTCCTCTCTTGCCCAAACATAATCAAATTTATGCTCAATTCAATTCCATACATTTTTCATATTCTCATGCTTCTTTCCATTTCATCATATACTCATATTTTTCATGTTTTTCTTCTTTTCTTTCAATTCAAAATGTCATAACCTTTTTCAAGGTATAACATGGTCAAAATTCATCATGCATTTTCAAATCTTCACAATAATTCAAATTCACGCAACTTAAGCATAAACACACAAGTAGGCATTTACCTATCACACAACAACTATAAACATATTACCCACCTATTTCCTTGCAAAAATCCAAGTCAAGCTTGCGTTTCTTCTTGCTCTTGGATTGTCATCCCTTGATCTCCTTCAAATAACTAAGTTCTCATTCAACTCAACATTCCTATAGAAATTCATAAAACTTCAAAAATCACAAAAATAAAATAAATGCTAAATTGAGCTTAGGCTTAACCTACCCATAGTCTATCTAGGTTGGAAAAACCAAAAACTAGTTTAGAAATTCATAAAATCCATCTAGGGTTTCTCCTCTTTCTTCCTACACAAACCCATTCTCTTTTATAATCCCTTTTTGTTTTTTTACTAAATAAGAAGAAAGATGATACTTATCTTAGGTTTAGTCCAAATCTTCTTCTTTCTCCTTTTTCCCTAGCTTCCACGGACTCTTCTTTCTTTTCTCCTCTCTTCTAACGACTTTCTCTTCTCTTTTCTAACTCCCACGATTTTCCTCTTCTTCTTTTAAATAATACCACATTTTCCTTGCTCTTCCCTTTTTACCCTTCATTTAATTAGTTCTCCCAATATTGCCCCTTTTTGTCCATCAACTACTAACATCTTAACTCCTTATTTTTATCAGGTAAATAAAGAAATTTGATAACACTTCCTTCTATAAAAATGTTCCCCATTTTCTTAAGTTTATAATGACACCAAAATCATTCAATTTGGTTCACAAAATTGGATGTTATGGGCCTAAACACTTTCAAACTATTATAAATCTTAAACAACTTTCTATTCTCAACTTCCATACCGAAATTGAAGGTATTAAAATCTGAATTAAAACTCGATTGCTTCAGATAAATTGTATCCCTATGTCTATCGTTTACTTGAAAGCAAAACTCATCTCATTCAGATCATTGCAGAAAAAGTTATGCCTAAAATTTCGAAACATATTCAGTAAGACAACACCAATTCATACCATTTCAATTGATTCTCTAATTTTTGTTCAATCCAATAAATTTATAATGCTACTAATTTAAAAAAAAGTATAAAAATGTCTTATGAATCTAATGGTTCAAAAAACAAGTCATTTGGAGGTCGGATGAAGAAATTATAGCCAAAAAACTATCAGATGTTCATCAGCCTCTCAAAACTTCAAAGTCGTTATCGTGCAATTGCACGATAGTGATTTTTGCTATCCAACCTCCAAAGTCGTTGCCATGCTTTAACATGACAGTGATTTTTGGCTAACCCTCAATGTCACCCTTGTGTTTTTGAACGACGGTGCTTTTGGCCTAAAATCTTAAAAGTCACCATCGTGTTTTTGCACGACGGTACTTTTCCACTTCGTCTTATTCACAGACATCTCAATTTCTAAACTCCATAACTTTTGATCCAGAATTTTAAATTTTGTAAATTTTATATCAATAGAAAGATAAAAGAAATATCTACAACTTTCATAAAAATAATTTTATCAAAATCTCTCTAGATCGGTACAAAAAATCATATAAAATTCAGATTGAAAATCTAACTCTCCACTATTCATTCTCAAAAAAATTTTAGATTTCCACTTTCCAAAAATTCACACTTCAATTTTTATTCTAGTCATTTCCACTCCATTTCTATCAAATCATTCACCATAAATTTCATAGTACCCTTAAATATACAAGTTTACTCAAAAATCTCAAAATCATCAAAAACTAAATATCAATTATTCACTCTTCATATTCAGCATTTTACATTCTCTGCACTTTCTTAACTCTCTTCCTCTAACTATCATTTACACAATCTTTCTCATTTCAGGCCATCATCTTATAATTATTTTTCAACTCAAAAACCATTCTTTTGGTTATCTCTAAGCACTCACATATTTATGTACACTCATATAAATATATATATATATATAAATATTATATATATATATATATACGCGTACACACACACACAGATATAATATATATATATATATATATACACGCGCGCGCGCTAATTTAACCATCAGTGTCTCTTTTTAGTCGATAGAGTGTTGTTCAATTCTTATACTTTTCTGAAAGATAGTGTAACCCAATAAAACAGGCAGCTTGGACAAGAAAAGACGAGAGATAGAGAGAGAAGTTGACTATTCAGGAAGGGTAATGTGAAGCATTTATTAATATAAAAAATAACCTCATTTTGTATGTAGAAGAAGATTAATTTTGGATCGACTTATACCGTATAGATTCAGATCGAGCTTGATTAGAAGCTCAATTTTTTTAAAGAAAATCTCGAGCCTAAATTACATTTAAATCAGCTCAAACTAAATTTATTAACTTTAAATCGGGTTGTGTTAATTATCATTTTGATACACATCCTATAAATTTGAAATATTAAATTTAGTATACATATAAAATTAAGGTATATTCAATGATTAAAAAATTGAACCAGTTTAACTGCAAAAATTTTAAGCTAATTAATTTTTTGATTCAGTTTTTAATTTTCAAATTCAGATTACTTTAATAACTATTTTTCTTAACAACCGATCAGTTTATTAATTATTCTGTTAATTTTCATTAATTAATCAAAATTAGGAATAAAAAAATTAATTAATTTTCAATCAATAGTCTTCTTTTTTAATTAAATTTTAAATTTTTTAACGAATAAAAATAATTTCTTTTAATAATATTTTAAATTTTAAATTTTATTTAAATTCGATTTACGGTCTAATTGAATTTTTTAAACCCTTGTCACTTTTACCTTTTGTCCAACTTTTAAAATATTCGGCATAACTCACCAAAAGCAGATAGCGTTTACGTTTTCTTATATGGGCAATGAGGACTCAGTGAATCGTGGCGGCTGCAGTGTTTCTGGGCTATAAACTTTGTTGTCTACTCACCCGAAGACAGCTTGGTCCAGTGATAACATAACGGCCTCCATGATGAAAAGATCTGCACTCAAATGAATTGGTCCATTAACTACCCATATTGAAACCCAATCCCCACAACCTTCAATTCTTATACCGCCTCACAACTATGATACGTAAGCGGTAATCACAAATTTCACTATCTTGATGCCCCATTTGAACTATAGCTTAGTCTCTTTTTTCAAGACAAATCACCTCCAACAATGGTATCCAATTGTAATCTTTCATTTATTATACCTTCCTTTATCTGCTTCACTCCACTATAATTTGTTTACTATTACTCCTTGGTCCACAGGAAGTGCCACTCAATCTCTTGTTCTCTGGAATTGTTTACACCAGCAGAAAAAAAAAAAAGATCTGAAAGGAGATGCCTTTTAGAAAGGCACAAAAAAGTAAAAGGTCCCATATATAGTGACTTGTTTTGAGAATAAAATTTGGTACTTTTACGAAACTGAGACAACATTATTAGGATTGAATTGCACTGAAAAGCTTTCGGAAAGGTTAAATTGCAGATAATTTAATTAGTGAATACAAAATGAGACAAAAGAAATAAATACTAGGGCAAAGTGTCTCCTCCACTGCTACCTCGTGTTGGTTATGATTTAGACCAATGCCTTCACCTATCTTTTCAAAGTTGGACAGCCGACGAATGAAGAGGCTACGTACACACCTACCTTCTTAATTAATTAGATTTCTTTCATTTACCTGTTCCACCAAGTTTGTTTGGTCTTCAAAAGTTAGGTTAATTAACTTTCCCCTGCTTTTTCGTAGAGGATTGAAACTATAATTCCTATATAGTAAGATTGAGAAGAAAAAAAAGAAGGAAAAAGTACGCAAGAAAGAGATTCACATAAGATGCATTCATATATCATAATTAAAATAAATTGCAATGACTCGACAATATTATGATCGATTTGTGGTGTCCACGTCTTTTATAGAAGTAATTAATGTAATCTATCCACTTCCATCTGTGTGGTATGTTAATGATTCTGCGGCTTCTTTGGAAGTTAATTATTAAGTCACATCACAAGCGATATAAATTGAACTCATCAGTAAAGAGTAAAATAATTTACCTTTGAGAAATTCCAAGATCGATCATTGCCCATGTATGCTGGATTTACCACTCATATGTCTAGTTAAACGAATAGATTAATTAATCAAGCTTTTGTACGTAAAATCTCTCGAGCAAGCTTTTTTAACTAATTAATAAAGTGCGTCCCAGTTCATCGATCGATAGTATCACTAACCTTTATGCAGTTTAGCACGTCTTCTTTATCAAGCTTTTGGTTTTGTCGAATTTCCACTTTCCTTTCACCCCAAATCTGAGAGTAAAAATAGTCACACGAGCATTGACTTTTGAAAGTTCTCCAATTTCCCATGAAAATTTCCAAGTTGCTGAGAAGATACATGCACGTACAAATAGTAATTATGTCAACCCTAGGGAGACATCCACCTGTCATTAACAGGAGACCAGGTCCCTTTAGTTTAGGACACTGTCGTGAACTTTTTCTTGAATAATCTCTATTATATAAATGTAAATGTAAATAGGAAGCATAATAGTTGTACAGAAAGGGATTTTAATTAGGGTAGGGAATGGGTTGTCCCCCTTCTAACAAGCCTCATGTCGGGCATGAGTGTATCTTGAGGCCGACATATGACGGCAACCCAGTTTAAGGATTTGGAAGCTAGAGAGCGGATAGGGGCCTTGTCGATGGACGTGCGATTTATGCCAGCTTAGGTCATGAAATTGAATGCAATGGAATATTTGGTGGATTCGTGTTTCTAAGTTACGTTTTTTCAAGGATTTCCTTTTCCGTGTCTAAAAGTAACTCCTCCTTCCTCCTGTGTTTCAAGCTCTAGAGTTTGGTTTTTTTTTTTGTCTTCTTGGCGATCACCTTCTTTAATGCCCGGGTAAGGACCGCACGAAAGAAAGTCATTAGCATTCAATTGGAGTTGCTTCAAAATGTCAAAAGAAAACAGAAGCAGTAACTGCTTGTTGTAAAGCTGGCATGTACACGAGCTTCCTGTCACTGCAGCACATATATATATATATATATCCAGTTCTGCCTATAGGATTACATTTAGTTCATTGTTAGTGAAATGGTATCCTGTCACAAGCATCCCCTCCTACAGAACTTAATTAATAGGAATTGAATTCGATTCCTAGTCTCCCTAATTTGCAGTGATAATTCAAAACCTAGGGTCTATTCTCTTTCTGGAAAGGAAGCTAGAAAAGTTATCCCTATTGCAAGTAAATTTTCTTAGCCTGGTTGATTCTATATATATATGTAGCTCCTTACCTGCAGGTTGAAACGTATGATGATGTGGGGTTGTTTCAAGTAAGGAACAAAATAATAACTAGGACGATGATTACCCCAGGCACCCGGGATCTTATAATAAGTTGAGAGAGAGAGAGAGAGAGAGACAGTGACTTGCATGTTCTCTAAAGTATTTAAGTGGTTACATTACATGCATGCATGTGGATAATGAAAGTACAGTTTCGTGGCTTGGAATGGACTGGAATTTTCTTGGGTTCAGCATATAGATATATATATGTATATACATAACGCTAGACATCCTGATCAAGTAACCGTGCATTTTATATAATATGGGAGAGAAATTCTTGGCGTCAGAGCCTTCCAGTCACCCAAATGACAAGACGGTATCAGATTCTGATAACCTCTTTCTTTTGTTCCTGAAAGAGCTCATGAGCAACAAAATTAGCTATAGACAACACACTGTTTATTACAATCTAAAATATCATTTTTGTTCGTGCTTCATTCACTTGATGCTTTTCATAAAGAAAATGCTCAGACGAAACAATAAATTAAAGGTAAGCAGATTTTCTCTTTATTAATTTGTGCTGATAATAAACTTGTTGGCTAATGTATTTATGGATGAATGTTCGGATTGATTTCATAAATTTGTTGTATATGATGTATCAGAAACCTGAACTACTAATTTACTGATACTGAAATCGCTCTCGAGACTTTTTTTGGTAAGAAGGGGGAAAGTGGGGAAAGTCTAGTTCCTCAAAAAGGCAATAGATTGACAGTCGCTGGCGAGATGCAGACAAAGCCTAAGGAGAGGAGTCGACCAATAAGACCATGCAGGTGCTTGTGACGAGCCACCTTTCTCACCTATCTATTCAAAGTTAGGAGAGGGTTTCATTTAACACGAGGCTTCTTGTTGTCAAAATAATGGTCCACAAATTAGTAATTGTGAGCATGATGTCCAATTAAGAGAGTTAAAATGACATGAACGTGATTTGAAGAATTTTATGTACATTGCATGATTTGAATCTTCTCATGTTGGATGCCTTGGCAAATGAGGGACCAATATCACATTAATTTGCTTGCTCCGAAGAGACCAATTTGTATCAAAACTGTCTTGAAAAATAAATTAGAGCGACAAGAAAAAAGTATGGGCAACTATAAGTTGACATAGCAGCAGCGATCTGAAACCTTTAGTGTTTGTGGTTTAGCGTAAAGCAGCATGCAAAATCAAACAAATATCAATAATCATGCAACTCTTGCAGCCTTCTAGATATTATTGACTTGCCTGCAACTGCAACTGCAGCTGGAACATTCCTTATTATTTATTAGCAAAGAAGGAAGCCAAAAGAAACCCAAGTGATTTACGGACCTCCTGGTTGACGTTAATTAGCCAATTAGGCATAGCTTTTGTGAACATTTCTAGACATCCGAAACATAATGGATTAGCCACAAACATTCAAACCAAGGTTTACGAGGAAAGACGATAATTTTAAGGCTGATTGTTGACTTAAATTTGCATATTAAAGCGTCATCTTTTTCTTGTCCAGTTATGGCAAGGACTAAGAAGCATCAAGCAAGTAGCTAGCTGATACAGGAGGTGATGTAGGAAAAAGAAAGGTTAAAATTTGAAAAGGAGGAGGCGAACGTGTAAGAAGTGAAAACATGTCTGCCACCGTCCGCGAATGTGTCTGAATTAACAAAGACAAGAGAGTACAAATGTATTAAATCCCTGCGACTAAACCAAAGCGCACGAAAACAGTTACTTCTTAGATGTAAGATTGTGGGGGTTGGAGTACCTGTTCCTGTACAAGTTAAAACTCAATTTGATTCAGATATGGAAATCAAAGGGAAAATAGGTTATGTGGTTGGGTCGATTGTGGTAGGCTCAAGCTCAGATGCAGAACGGCGCATGGGCTGATCAGCCCATCCCTCGAAGATTGACCTAATTCCTACATGTACTAATCATATAAATTTATTACCTCATCTTGAAAAAAAAACGATTCTCGTAACTCTATTTTTCTCTACTCACCAGTTACCAAAAAAAGTTCTTACAAAAGTTGACTTGAGCGTCAAAAAGGTCTACCGAAAATCAACCCCTCAGCTTATTTTTGTTGTTTTGTATGTATCATCAATACATAATCAACTAATCTCATAAATCTAAAAAGCAGTATCTAGCCTCATCAAAATCCGTCAAAATCAGGATGTATGATTCACTTTCTCTCTTTATTTTAAATTTGACTGAAACTTAACACTAGGTGATGGGAGCAGAAATAATGAGGGAAAGATTCCGGGAGAAAGATGACAACGACACAGACTCGTGCTGATGCGTCTCAGCGATCAGACAGTAAAAGGTCCCAACTCCAACAGAGACATACCATTACCACCACAGCTTGCATCCAGACAACTGGTCTAGTGTAGTGTAGGGCCTGCTTCCACCTCTCTCACGCTCTCCCACACTTACCCTCTGAAGTTTGACGCTTTGACCTGACCTCTCCAGTAAAAGTTAAACGCCTTATCTTACTTTTTATCCTTCATACCCATTCACCATATTGCCCTCATAATCTCTCAGAAATAACAGTTATGTACCCATGACCCCCTCGTACAAGATCCGATTTAACTGTTGTTTGTGCTCATTCACATTATTTGCGATATAGTAAAAGATAAGTTATTTCATTCTAAAATAAATTATTGTATTTCAAAATTTTCTGAAATTTTTTTCCTCTTAAAAATTCCTAGCAAACAATAGACGTGCCAAAGAATATATTATTTTATCATATTTATTAGTCTAATATGAGAATAAATTAAGCTTTTCTTTACATTTTTATTACCTAATAATATTTTTTAAAATTATTATGTAATAATATTAATAAACAAATTATTATTTTTGAATTTTGTTTATAATTCATAATGGTTAACATATTGAATACTTAATTTGAATTATTTTTATAACTAATCACAATTAATAACTCAACCCTGCACACTAAATTTAGCATATTGATATAATAAAATTATTAACTAACACTAATACTGAGATAAAACATCAAAACTTAATCACTGAAACTAGAGAGCCAACATCTACTTGCAGGGGATGATATGAAAAAAGTAATTATTAATTATTAATAATTAAAGATCAACTACAACAATATCCACTTTAAATCCTACGTGAAATGTGGCGTCTAGAGAAGCTCGGTATTATACAGTTTTATTCATATATGATAAAAGGTTGTTTTTATTAAATCTACATATAACAAAATATAAATAAATACGTATAAATAAGCATATAAAAATATGTATTGCAAAATATAAAACATGGTAACGATTAATAATATAAGATAAAATAAATAAATAAATATTAAAAAAGAAAAAAACTAAGTACAAAAACAAATCATACCAAACATTACAAAAAAGTAATTATACCAAATAAAAACTACTAAAGTTAAATAACTAAGAGAGAAATATAATGTAATTAAAATATTAAAGTTATCTATAAAATGAAAGACTCAAAGGAATATATTTACAGGATTTAAGAAAATAATAAAATCCTCTTTACTTAAGATTCTTTATCCCTATCTTAGTATGTTAAAGTATTCTATTACAGGTCGTAAATTTCAATAATTATCCCTATCTTAGTATGTTAAAATATTCTATTACAAGTCATATGTGCAGTAAATTTCAATAATTATCCCTATCTTAATATGTTAAAATATTCTATTACAGATTTACAGATTTACAGGTTAAAATAATTATGGTAGTTATTAGAAAATAGTCTAATGGATCGAATCTGATAATTAACTCCAGTATGTATCCAAGATAGGTATAAAAAGAAAAAGGGGCAGAGGAAAGGGAGGACAACAAAAGGTTAATAAAGAAGGGAAGAGAGGTAAGAGGCACAACTTTCACTGCTTTTCATGTATTTGACCCTTCCAGTCAGTCGTCGTCTGCCCTGCCTTTCCCTGTGAAAAGCCAAGGCCCCGTTTCTATATTACAACTATCCTGCACAGATAGGTGCCCATTCCTGCAGATATAAAAAAGGAATCGAGCATCATATCACAGACAGACATAGAAAATGGTCTAACGAGAGTTAAATCTCGTGCAATACTGCAAGTTAATTCAAACCTTTATCCTCAAAATCTGACAACTAAATTCCATTAATCACCCATCTTTTCTTTTTTTCTCGTCACTATAAGCTGCTGTACACTTGCTTATTCCAAGACATCATTCCCTCACCATTTCGAATCATCTCTCTGGGAAGTAATTCCCCTGTTCCCTATACCCTATCTGTCAAATCTTCACAAATTCAAAAACAAAAGCCCTAAATTGCTAATAATTAATAAAAAAAAAACTGAAGAATCCCAATTCTATCCCCATCCCCGTTGATGAATATACAGGTGTACCCTCCCTTCCGCCTTTTTTCCCAAAGATATGGCCATCTTCAAAATTCAGCCATCATTCTGAAACAGAACCTAAAAAACACTTGGCTGAGATCTCCGACCACCACCAGCTGTCTCCAAGACTAGAAATCTTTTGAACCAGGAACGACTTAGTTCCTCGGCATGACAAATCTCGGATACGAGCTATATCATCACATTTTGATGCAACAGTGTGGAATTCATTCTCATTACCACCTGTCTTCTATAAATATTCTTCCGATGAAATCACGGAACCTTTTAGAGTAGAGTTTTGGGTCCACAGCGGAGATGGAGTTAGGATCAACTTGTAAGGATTTGTATGCATGCTCCAATTTCTTGCTGATATCATAGTCCTGTAAGATATCGATGATTCCAAAATAAAGGACTACTTCATAGACGTCACCAGAAGGGGTCAAGTAGCTATACTGATCAAAGTCACTTCTCCTTGCAATCCTCTCTGCTCTTGCTGGCATATTTGAGCCTAACCTTATCAGAGGCTTCCTGTGAGAAAAAAAAGATGGAAGGAACCAAGCAAGCAAATAGTTAGCAAACGATGTCCTCATCTTTGGAAAGACTACAACATTGTTTAAGCATTGTTTTTAAGATACATTTCTATCATTCAAGATCGACATAGGTATCAACCTAGTGACCATGGTAAAAAGAATTTGATCAAAGAACTAAAATAACCAAGCTGGCAAAGATCAAACCAAGAAAGAGCGTAAAGCCAGGTCTTATTATCATCAACAAAAACTGTCGCCTACAGACCTACCCCAACCATATATAATAAAAAACCAACGCCCCCAGTCATTCCATTGGACATAATCATAATCAATAACAGAATTATTGGTATTCAGTTGGTCAAACAAATCCCTGGGTCAAATTACCCATACAGCAATATTAACTGAAAAGATGACAACATACTGGCCAGCTTGAACTCTATCCATGTCTTGTAACTCTGCCTCAAGGAAACGACATCCTCGCATAAATTTCTCACTTTGATACGAGTCCTTTTTCCCTGCAGAAAGGCAAAAATGTTATCAGCTTGCATGCCATAGAAACTAATCTAGAAACTGATACAAATATGAAAATCCTTTTTATGATGATATAGGGTGACTTACCAGTCCGCAAAAGGAACGGTGACAACCCCATTTTATCACAAGTATTGTCATCACGGAAGTGGAGACCAACCAAGAGACTGTAATCCATGATTCTCTCAGCTTCCAAAAATTCACAATCTCGGTCAATTTGCCTGCCCATTCATTATAGATGTTACATCATATTTGTGAGCTAAAAAACTGAATTTCCAGCCAGATAGAAGTCATACAGCACAAGCATACAAGATTCCTATAAACTTACTTGATGAGCTCTTGATACCAATTTTGTTGGAGACGAAACACAAAATTCAGATCCAGGTCCTTGAGAGTAGTGGTTTCATCAATCTCACCCTCAAGCTTATCTGTGGTACGGCCATATGAGGATCCTTTTAGGTCAAATCTTCTGTGCATTCTGTAGTCTGAGCAGAACAAATTGCCCATAACAACGAAGCGAGTCTGGTTCCAATAACACGAGATATGATCAGAAAAGGGAGGAAGTCCAACCCTTGGAGAAGCATGCTGAATTAACCTCACACATACCTTCTGTCCACCAATGGGTTTAACACAATGTACGCCAAAAAATTTTGTCACAAGGGAGTTTTCATAACGACGAACATGTTGGTAATAACTTGGAAGCATCTTAAGGAGCACCTAAACATAGATACAAAGACTTCAGAACCAACATTTCTGCCAACTTATGACTTGAAAGCAGTAACTAAAAGTAGAGTGGAAGCCAAGCAACAGCAATTAACCAACTGCTAATAATCCCAAGAATTTCAAATTTAAAACTATTCACTAGTCATGCATTTGGGCGACTAACCTTGACTTCTGATTTTTTCACTGTTTTGATCATGAATCTATCATCCTGAGTAAGATAAAAGAAACTTCCACTCTTCCCCGGGGAAGAAAGCTCTCTGAGGGCATCATTCCCACAAATAGCTAGCATGTAATCAGCTGTGTCTACTTGGAATAGGTCCCTCAAATTCCTAATATGTTATAGAGAAAGGAAACAACAAAGAATATCATCACACCACCTTTCGATTAAAGATAAACTCAACACGGAAAGTTTATCAATTCAACACCGAGACAGTACTGACAAACCAAATGCTCACCCATAACCCATTTACACTGAATACAAAGAAAATCATATCCAGAAGAATAAATTCGTACTGTCATAGTAACTTACAATCCAAAAGGTGAATCAAACAAATTCTTGGGAAGCAGTACCTGAATACCATGGGACAGTAATCCTTCCACCGAAATTCCACTGACTGATGAGGAGGCGTAATCTTCGATCCTTCAGGCGGAAACCTGGTCCAGAACTTCTCCTTGGGATCAAAATCACTCGGTTTCAGTTCTCTAGTAATCTGGGCAAGCCTACCAACAGAGTACCTAGATTGTCACATAACACAGAATTAGAAAACAGCTACTAAAACAACACACAGCTATACAAAAAGTAGAACTAAAAGATAAATACTCCAACCATCACAAACGCAAACCACCTTATGCCCAATTGCAAATTAAGCATCAAAACGTAATTCTTGTGCCCTTTAGAAATAGTCTGTCCGGGCTTCTTCACTTCCCCACCATTAAAACAACAAGGCCCCCTTCTAAACTGTTTGATCCCGTCTCGAATCAACCCTTCTCTATAAATCTTCGAAGCCTCCACAGTATCAATTATATCACATGTGATATCCCCAGCCTCACCATCAGTCTCCCATATACAAATCCTCGGGAAACTAATATTACTCCCTCTCGCCGTATCAACCGAAGACCTCTTCCTCTGCGCCCCAGCCGAGGAAACCAAATCACTTTCCTTACCCTTCAAACAATGCTCTTTCCCATTACCAGGATAAAAGGTTCCATTCCACTTCTGGGTCTTCACATCCTTGCTATTACTCCAACTCCCAATATAAAAACTTCCATCAGGCCATGTAAAAACCCCATCCCCTTTTGGCACTCCATTTTCCCATTGTCCGTTGTACCGATTCCCATTATTCCATATCAAAGCCCCTCTACCCGATATCACGCTGTCTTTCCACTCTCCGACGTACTCATTTCCACTCTTCCAAACATATCTCCCCTGTCCATCTTGAAGATTCTTCTTCCAATACCCTTCGTACATGTCTCCATTAGCGTAATGCTTTTGCCCGTACCCGTGTTTGCGATCAGAGCTCCATGAACCCCGGTAAGTGTCCCCGTCGGGTCCAATAAAAGTACCGATTCCTTCCATACGACCCGACTTAAATTCGCCTTCAAATGTCGCGCCCGACGGCCACGAGAACCTCCCTTTCCCCGACGCCTTCCCTCTCCTCCACTCCCCCTCGTACATGCAACCGTCCGTCCACAGATACTTTCCTGATCCGTGAGGCGCGTTGCTTGAGAGAGCCCCGATGTAGAGATCCCCGTTTGGGAGAAGCTTCTCTACGGAGGTGGTTCTGCTGCTGGAGACGATTACAGGGTGGCGGTTTTCGTCAAAGCTGCCGACAGCGATGGTGGTGGTCGGAGTTACTCGCCGGTGTGCGGAAGATGATCGGGTCCTGCTAACGACTATGGGTTGCGGAGGCAGCGGAACCGGCACTGGTGACGGTTGTTTTGCGATCTCTTTCTCCGTAGTCGTCACTAAAACCACTACCTTGTTGTTGTCTACCTTATCATGTTGTCCGGACCTCTTCTTCTTGGTGCAGGAAACGACATCGTTTGGGTCGTCTAGGAGCATTTTTCCCCATACAGACCCAGCTCTGTCTTCTCTCTCTATCTCGGTCCCGTCTCGTCCTTTTTATGAGTTTCGAAAGCTTCGGGCAGCGGCGGCAGAGACGAGCATTCCCGGCAGTCTTCCGACACTCTAAGCTGGCGAAAGTTCCTTGTGGTTTCTCTCTAACATCACTTTCTCTTTAGCAGGGGGCTTTGTGCTTGAAGAAATAGGTAAGAATCCTACATATACACACAACATAAAAAGCACAGCACAGCATATTTATACAGGGAGAGGGACAGGAATAAAATAAATAAATAAAAAAGCCCAAAACAAAATAACCTAATCCTGAGAAAAGTTAAAAAAGAAAGGGTGAGGGATGAGCAGTGAGCGTCGGCTTTTGAGTTTGATTGCCTTGCCTCACTATGCGATTTTCTCATAAATGTTTCTTAGGGATTTACATTTGCCCTAATTACATTATAAACTAGCGATCGATGGATGACGGTATAATTGCATTTATCAGTAAGTTGCCTTTCATTGTACCCAGCAAATCAAAAGCTATACACAATTAGAATTGCTTACTCGAATCAGAAATAAAGCACATGAATTAACAGCCACTACAACACAGTAACATTCACAGGTTGCTCCTATGACAAGGGAATTGAATGAAATAACAAAATAAACATGAAACATCATGTGCAATGTGCCCGTGTAGGGCAGAGGCCTTGGCTTGACTATGTGGCCTCTGTTGGTCTCGCAATGCATGTGTCTTCATAAATTCCAAATTGAATTCGGCTGTTATCCTTTCGTGACCCCTCCAATCCAATCCATGAATACGCGAGCCGACGTTTCCTTCCAGCTACCCCTCCTCGATCATTTTCCACCAGCTCAGCGTCAGCGAACCACCTTTGGTTTCCTCTTTAAATTCCCCGTTACCATATTTTTCACATCCAACTGTAATTAGATCTTAACGTCAAATTTTATTAAGTAATCAAGGTCCCCCGCCCTATATTTAACTAATAACATATTATACACATTCTCCAGAGTCTATTTCTTATTCCTCTGCCTCGTTAATTACGATCCAAGTGCTTGTGATAATTTTGTCTGCTTCCTTCTTTCTTGACAGTGCTGGTATCTACAATACATCAAAAATCTAAATTTATGACATTTGGATAGACTTTTTATGTTACACAAATGCCAAAAATATAAGTTGTTGCATGTCCTCACTAAACTAACGACCAATTACTGAGGCAAAATTTCTGAATTTCATCTCTGTTCATTTTTCATTGGCTTTTGTTTCTAAGAGAATACCAAAGGAAAAAAATAATGACGTACGCACGCGACCGATATGTCATCAAGTCCTTCTTGCCCCTCATGGATACAGTTGTCACTATCACGTGGCGATCGTTGCTTTTTGTAGTAAACTATGAATATGCTAATTTATATGTACTATTACCTATTTTTCCCGTCCTTAACATTACGTTTGGTTATTATCTTCAATACGTAGAAATGAAACGAGATAAAAAATTAAAAATAAAATAAAACAAAAATTAAAGGTAGTGAGATGTTTAGTTATGATAGACAGAATAGATAAAATTGTCTCCGTCTCGAGAACAAAAATATATTTAGTTACAATAGACAAAACATAAAAATAGTGTCAATAACTAAAATATCTATGCAGTATAATATGATTGAAAATATGTAATTCATTGATTATTTTATAATTATATCAATATTTATTTTCAGTGTATTTGTAATTTTTTAATTTTGATGAAACAAAATGAAAAACCTAAACATTTATTGAAATGTGAAACCGAAAAATTAAATGAAATGAGTTATTGAATTAAAAAAATCCTACAAGTTAGATATTCTAATACCTAATTATTTAATAAAACATTTAAACATTTATGGAATTAATTACGTAATAGGTTTTAAAAAATCCTACAAATTAGAAATTCTAATACATAATAATTTAATATATCATCTAAGCATTCATGGAATTAATTACATAATAGGTTAACAAAAATCCTACAAGTTAAATATTCTAGTACATAATAATTTAATAAAACATATAAGCATTCGTGCAATTAATTACATAATAGGTTTAAAAAAATCCTACAAGTTAGAAATTCTAATACATAATAATTTAATAAATCATCTAATCATTCATGGAGTTAATTATATAATAGGTTAAAAAAATCCTACAAGTTAGAAATTTTTGTAGATAATAATTTAATAAAACATCTAAGCATTCATGGAATTAATTACATAATAGGTTAAAAAAATCCTACAAGTTACAAATTCTAATACATAATAATTTAATAAATCATCTAATCATTTATGGAATTAATTACATAATAGGTTTAAAAAATCCTACAAGTTAGAAATTTTAGTACATAATAATTTAATAAAATATCTAAGCATTCATGGAATTAATTACATAATAGGTTTAAAAAAACTCCTACTAGTTAGAAATTCTAATACATAATAATTTAATAAAACATCTAAATATTCAAGGAATTAATTACATAATAGGTTAAAGATACATTCAAGCCTTATATTTTATTAAGAATGTCCTTAACAATAATACCCAAAATAACTCCAATGACAATGAGTAAAAATCCTTAACTCTATGTCATTTTTGTCTTCAAAGTTGCAACTTCATTTAGTTGTTCATTTTTTGGAAGTGAAAATTGATTCGGTATTGATGAGGGTTCATTGGCAATAGGAATAATTTCTTCATTTCGACGAGTTCACCTATTTGGATCCATAACATAAGCACTTTCTGCTTCAACCAAAGTCTGATATCCCTTGAATCTAGCATTAGGAAAGCCCTTAATTGCTAATTTAACATCATCCCAATTTTTAAAAATACCTACTTGACGTCTAACAAATACAACATAGAAGTTGTATCTGCCCATAGTTAAGTACCTGAAAATGAATCATATCCTCATCATTCATACACGTTCATAAATTACAAACATTAAATAGTTAATAAACCAACCATTCATCATTGATACATAAGTGTACAAACAAAGTCAACAATTCACCATATCATCATTCAACATCACATAGGCTGTTTGAAAACAATGCACAACGTAGCTTTCCTGTTAAGCTACTATGAAGCCATAAAAGATTAAGAAATAAAGTCAGACTTCATCATCTAAGAGGCTCCTCACATAAGGCTGTTTCTGGTCTGCAGTTAAACCGCAGAAAAGATTCCCAGTATAAGCATTCTTTGAGAAGATCCTTGCAATCCTAACAACTTCTGCAGTGGAGAAACTCAAATTCCTAAGCTCTTCACCTAGTTTGGGAATTTGTGCTCCTATAATGACATTAGCAATGATCTTTGCATTCTCTCTACTATTGTCAATGGCACGAGAAAATGAGATAGCAAGGCTTTCTAACACTTCAATATCCCTCGTCTTCCTTTTCCCTTTGTTTTGTTGGTTCCCTTCTGTATTGCTGGAAGAGGCGACAGAACCAGTGAGATGGACTGAAGAAGTTGGAGCGGGATGGTCGACGGGCTTGGTGGATCTGATGGGGCAGCAGGAGGTGGTGGAGCATCACCTTCAGTTTTATCAATCTCAAGCCGAGCAACAATATCTGCAGCATCTTGAGCTCCTGCATCAGTGACTCTGTCTTTTCCAAAGACAAACTCAAGTCTAGGGAAAATTGGGAAAGGCTTTCCAGGAGTGTAGTACTTGTTGGAGTGTTTCTAGAAAAAAATTAGAAAACTTCAGCATGATAAACATATTATTGTTAGGATGCTTCTATAAACAACCAACTAATAAAAAAAACATTTACCCTCGTCCATTCGTCTAGTACTTGCTTTCTATCAACCTTAATGCATTGCTTTCATTCATTCCAACCAAACACACTACAGTTCAACATGTCAAAGGCTGTCTGATATTTTTCCTTCAACCTCTTGTGCTTATTTTTGATATGCCTCTTATCAATGCCACA
>JANTNU010000006.1:10499188-10512035 GCA_024752395.1 Erythroxylum havanense
TATGAATTACGGGTCAACAAGTGCATAATTACTTAAGAAATTAGGGCCAATTTATAGTATAAATTTGGCTCAATCACATGTTCTTGACCTACATATATAGATGACCCAAAGATCAGATATCTATATAAAAAGTGCAAACACATTTATTTCCTTCCAATTGATGAAGTTAATGGGCATTTGCTATGAAAAAAGTTCGTCCTAATTACTTTCAGTGGACACGACATGGGGAACATTGATTCGTAGCACCTTAAGGGGTAATCTAATACAATCATCTATGAACTTAAATGAGTTTAAAGGGGGGATTGGATTTAGAACAAATAAAGTGGGTGCAAATGAAAATCCATATATGAAAATGGTTTATGATGCAGCCAGTTATACCATTCAGGAAAATATAGAAAATCTTGAAGAAGAACCAAACCTACTTCAAGAACAAACCTACATTCAAAACAGTTTTTTGAGTCACTACACTTAATTGACCAAGAATTATGGCCAAATTGTGCGACAATGACTCAATTGCCTTCAATTGCTCGAATATTGAACATAAAGTCGGAAGGGCATATTTCTAATCTTAGTTTTGATCAAATTCTTGAATGGTATAATAAATCATTGCCTCCTCATCATACAATGGTTGATAGTTTTTATAATATGAAGAAACTTATTAGGGGTCTTGGTTTGCCTATTGAAAATATTGATTATTGCGAATTTGGATGTATGTTGTATTACAGAGATGATGTGGAATTACAAGAGTGCAAATTTTATGGTTAATTTAGGTTTAAGCCTAGAAAGATTTCTATCAAATAGAAATTAGTACCCTAGAAGCGGATGCATTATTTCTTGCTAACTCTGAGACTTCAAACACTATGCTTTTGATGTTACTGCATCTCACTTGAGATGGCATAATGAACACGAACAGGAAAATGGAATAATAAGTTATCTATCAAATGAACTAGCATGGAAATATTTCAATGATACCCATTATGAATTTGCAATTGAAAACTAAAATGTTAAGTTAGGATTGTCGACGGATAGATTCCAACCTTTTGGTCAATTTGGCCAGTAATATTCATCATGGCCAATCAGAGTTACTTCTTATAATTTGCCCTCATAGATGTGTATGAAAGAGGCATATATATTCTTAATAGTGATTGTACTAGGGCCAACAAATCGAAAGCATAAAATTGATGTATTCTTACTATCATTGATATCTGAATTGCAACATCTTTGGGAATATGGTGTTGAGACATTTTATGTGTGTCTGAAATAAAATTTTGTGTTAAGAGCAGTTTTGATATGGACCATTAGGGATTTTTTGGCATATAACATGTTTTATGGATGGAGCATAGTAGGAAAATTGACTTGTCCTTATTTTGACAATGATTCTGATGTGTTTTATCTTCTAAACGGGGGCAAAACATATTAGTTTGACAATCATAGGAATATCTTCCTCCAAATCACCCATTTAGAAGCAATAAACAAAAGTTTATTAAGAATAGGATAGTAAAACACCTCCTCCCCCACACAATGTTGGTGAAGAGATTTTGCAGGAGATTGAGGAATTAGGCTTACTGAAAGTTACAAAATTTGAAGCTGATGAAGTTAGTTAATACAAGCATTAGTAAAAAATTTAGTTGGATAAAACGAAGCATCTTTTGGTATTTTCCATATTAGAAAATTAATTTGATATGTCATAATCTAGATGTGATGCATATTGAAAAATATTTTTGACAATTTTTTCAATACCATAATGAACATTGAAAGGAGGACAAAAGACAATGTAAAATCACGAGCTAATATACAACTTTTTTGTAGAAGGAATGAGTTACATAAAGATCTTTGCAATAGTAAATATCCAAAAACATATTACACTTTGGAAAAAAATAAAAGCAAATATTGTGTGAATGGTTAAAAAGTCTAAAGTTTCCTAATAGTTATGTTTCAAACTTATCAAGGTGTGTGGACATGAGGAAGTACAAATTATTTGGGATGAAAAGTCATTATTGTCATGTGTTTATACAAAGGCTAATTCCAATTGAATTTCGAAAGTTGCTATCGAATAAGGTTTGGGAAGTGATAAAAGAATTAATTTCTTTTTCAAAAGTTTAACATCATCTGAAATCAAGTTGGATGAAATGGAAAAACTAGAAAGGGAATTTCCAGTAATTTTATGCAAGTTATAAGAGATTTTTTCTCTAAGCTTCTTTGATTATATGGAGCATCTACTTGTGCACTTAGCACATGGAGCAAAACTAGCCTGTCTCGTTCAATATCTATGGATGCATTCATTTGAGAGGTACTTCAGCAAAAATGATAGTAATTGAAGGAATTACATGTTTTAACAACTAAATTGTAATAATCCTATTTGCTAATTAGTTATTTGCATCACTTGAAGAAAAATGTCAAAAACAAGGCTAGAGTTAAAGGTTTGACATGTAATGCTTATTTAGTGGAGGAATCTAGTACATTTTATTCATATTATTTTGAGTTGCAAATTCACACAGGAGAAAGAAAAGTTCCTCGTAATGCCGATGGGGGAGGAACGAGTGATGTTGACGGTAACTTATCCATTTTCACATGTCCTAAATAAACATATGGATGTTTAACAAGAAGAATGTTAACATAGGAAGAAATTAAGGCTACCCATGGTTACAATTTATTGAATTGTCAAGAGGTTCAACCTTTGGTGCAGTAAGTTGAAATTGATTATTTGGGTTTTGAAATTTAGTGTTATTCATAATTGAAATACATAATAATATTTTTAGATTATACGAGGAATTGTTACATGAGCTAATGCCCAAGAAAACACAAAATGATATCAATAAAGAAGTTAGAAGATACTTTCCTCGATGGTTCAAGAAATATGTAAGTTTTCATTTATAAGTATTGAAATGATTGAATTATAAGATTTAAGTGTTCAAATGACATTATACTGTTTGATATGATAATTTCTTTTGTGTTGGCCTTAGAAAATCCCATAGCATATGTGATTTTGCAAAGCGACCTCGTTGAACTGTTAAATCATATCTAGTGTATTTCGTTAATGGATACAAATATCATACATAATATCTTGATCATAGCATGGCAATAATAAATATTGGAGTTTGCTTATAGGAAGAATTGATGGATTAGTATGATAAGTTACTGAGATACTTGAAATTGAGTACCCTACATTGCCAATAAAGCGAAGTGTGATATTTAAGTGTGATTGTTTTGATCTGACTCCAAATGTTGGTACAAAAGTGCATAGCTGATACAATCTAGTTGAAATCAACAATTGAAGAAGATTACAACAATTTGAACCTTTCATGTTGGCAATGTAAGCGATTCAGGTGTATTATATCTCTTTTCCTAGCTTGCGATGAGATAAGTCATATCGGTTGGCCGTTTGCAAAGTTAAACCTATAGGTGTTTTTGAATCACATAGAAAAGGAGAATAGAGAATTGAAAGTGAAGCATTTCAGGAACATGTTTGTTAAATAAATCCATTTGTCACATATGACGATAATGAGCCTTTGAACAATCCATATAATGAATATGTTGAAATTTCATCTGGAGAGGATGACGAGAGCCAAAGATCTAAAGAGAAGCCTAAGTTTGATTCTTATTCTTCATAAAAAAAGATGATTTTAATTTACAATTAGGTTATGATAGCGATTAATTTGTGCTTCTAATTGATGATTATATTCAACAAATCAATTATTTCCTTTTTAATATATTGTATAAAATATTGAATTCAAATTCTTACATTTATAGAAAATTCAATCAAATATGAATTTCAGGTTGAAATATGCCACCAAAGAGAAAACATGATATAATGTGACGCAGGTTCAAACAATAATTCGGAGGTACTTACTGTCTAGGTGAACCATCATATTCTGCAGTTGCAACTAAATCACATCCTCCCCCTCTAGCTACTACACTTGCAGATGAGGCATCTAGGTAAACCATCATATTCTGCAGTTGCAACTAAATCAGCTCCTCCCCCTCCAGCTACTACACTTACAGATGAGACATCACCTTCCATACCTATTGCTACACCATCTACCACCCCTACATCATCCACTAATCCTATAGCGACAGAGATATCAGGGGGTAAACAATGTGGATGAAGGAGGCAGCTGTTAGCCTGAAGCTAAGGGACCTGATGGAAGAACTTACATCACAATTGTCAATAATCTATAAGTGAAAATACATGAAACACTATATGTTTATAATTAAGTTATAGGTTTAAATTTTAAAAATGATATAAAATTATTTTTTATATATTAGGTTGATTCCGTTTAGACTGTGTTTAAGAAACATGATATCCAAATTTAAGGAGAAGATTGATCTTGAGGGTTATGTATGGAAGAATATCTCTTATGTCACAAAGGAATTTTATTATCAGGAATTTGAGGTATAATAAAAATATTATTTTTTGATATATTAATTAGATAAATATTATTACATTATAAATATTTATCAATTTTTTTTAATTTCAGAAAGATTTTTTTTAGGAATCTAAATTTGACGCAGTCATTAATAAAGTATAAGAGAGACGAGCACAAGCACATTATCGGGACTTTGTTGGTGCGATACACTGGTGTATAATCATTTTATATTTTTGAACAAATATGGAGTTGTTAGCAGCAGCATTGGACATCACCTGACGCAATGTCCATTTAAGGGTGTAATTCTACCATTAAACATGGAGGATCGGGGGGAGAGAGTCTTCCCATACATACGGGATGATTTATTACTCACCACGAGCATGCAGGGATACTTGTAAGTGTTTACAATTTTCATTTATATTCTAATTTTTTATTTTTCTATATATCATTTTAAATTGATGTGTGAATTTTGGAATAAAAATATGTGAATTATGGAGAATGATAATGTTATAAGTTTCTGGTGCCATATATGGCTATGTTGTTATGTAAATTTCTTTGTTCAACAGGGGGGTAAATATCATAAAAATAGAGGAAACTCTACAAAATTTTATAAATTCTAGTTGACTAATAACATTTTATTCTTATGCAAGAAAAGTCTATGGGCATGAGGCCTAAACCCTGCTAGCTCTTTTTGCACACTCACACTAAGAAGTGTGACGGTGTGACATTCGTCAATATCCAATGTAGAGAACTTAATGCATATGAATTTTATTCTTTAATATTAACTCTTAATACTTATCACTTACTAATATAAACATTGCTTCTTAATAAAGACCAAACACAAGAAAGCATTTACCGACCATCTCAGTACTTTGCAGCTATTGATGAGAGTTAGACATATCTTGATGCAGTAGGTGGTAGGGACCATCATAGAAGGATATTTAACTTAGGTTCATTTGCGAACACATGTTATTCACAATCCTCCACGTCTAATACAGCAACATCTAGTAGATGGTCAATAACCAACAAAGTCAATGAGCTATGAAGCACATTGCAGACATTGGCAACTTAGTTATAGCAGTCGATGGAGTATATAGCTCAGCTCAGTAATGAGATGGATAAGTTAAGGGGAGGGGTAGCACCTCACCAAAGCAATCAGAGCATCCGCGGTCACCAAATCAATAGTGTACCTGTAGTCATTTCATTTGAATTACAAATACTTATTACGTACAATTTAATGTTTTTATTATCAATTAAGATAATTTTAACTTTATATCATCAATCAACTTTCTGTTTAACAAATTAAATGTATAAACAAATCAAAATATTATGCACAGATAATTTATAACTATTAAAATTATACATTAACCATAAGATTATGAAATGAACTTCAATTTCGGGATTTTTTAAAAATTTTTAAAAAATATTTACCGACAAAAATCACAAGTACGTTAATAAAATCCATTATACTTACCCACAGAATACAACAAACCGTCGACAAATTGATAGCTCAACAATCCATTATTTTCTCTTGTTTTTATTGTTTTCCCTTATTCTTATCATTATTCGAGAAAAAAAAGGAAAGAAAAAAAGAGAAGAAAAAGAAAGAAAAGGAAAAGAAAAGGAAAAGAAAAAATTAAAAAAAGGATAAAAAGAGAAGAATAAAGTATAGTAGTACTAGTTAGTAATAAGTAGTTGTAGTCCTTTTTATTCATGTTTATCTTAGAATTTTAATTTGAGTGTCCCTTTTACTTGGTACTATGTGAATGCTTGTGATTAACCCTTTGCCATTTTTACCTCACCTATGAGCCTAGCCCCATTACAATCATGAATAAAGTCCTTATGATCTATTAGCTCATGTGATTTGAATGAATGATAATTGGTAAAATTGCAAGCCTATGGTAGTGCAATATGTTAGAGAGAGATTTGAGTGAAACACTTTACCCTTAAATACTTTAGTGTAAGAGCAAAATCCGTGAGAAGAATTCATTTCAATTTCATGTTTGCTTTCGAACAAAGATGTCTTATTTTGACGGCGTTTATTTGCATTGGTGAAAAACAATTATGATATGAGTTGCAACTTAAGTCTCCTTGGCCCGAATTAATGGATTGTGTGCACTTGATCTTGTGAAGGATGAATTGACTGAGTATAGTAGTTTGACATGTTTGCTCGAGGGCGAGCAAAGGTTTGGTGTTGGAGAATTTGTTAAGTCATCAATTTACACTTATTTTGTACTTAATTATCTTTAATGTGTTGAAATTATTATTCAAAATTGATGGAACTGTCCTATAATTATTTAAAAATGATTTTCAACACATTAGAGACAAAATTGAAAAAAAAAGCAAAAGAAGGAAGAAAATCCGAAATTCCAAGTTTGACAACAATTCAGTGACTAAGCGTGGGCACTCCTAAGGATGGAGTAAATCTGCAGAGTAATTTTCAAAATTCAAATTCAAGATTCTCACAATCTTTGAAGATTATATTGTCATCTTTCAAGGGGATTGACTACCTGAAATTGGGGGATATAGTATCGGACGAGAATCAAGAAAAGAAAGGAGGGAAATCGGAAAAATAAGCATAAAAGGAGAAGAGATCACTATTCAAAAAAACTTAGACTAGGTTTTAGATAGATTTTTTTTTCTGCATTTTTTCCTTCCGTCTTTTATGTTTTTTGCACTTCTTCCTTTAGTATTTTTGTATTTTTTAGTAAAGGATTAGGGATGGAGACTTTATACTTTGTTATTTCTTTTGTTTTCAATTCTATTATGAGTAGCTAAACTCTTTGTCTTGGTTGAGGGCATTCGTGTTATCTGCTAGTATGGTGAGATGTTTTCAATAAAGTTTATGTTGTTAATGAACATTGAATATCTTCCGATCTACTCTTTCTAATTGAATTCGTTGGTTTCTAGGAGCGCAACTAGGGATTAATTTGTTCAATCGCTAGATTAATGAAATATGACGTTCAGTTTCGCTAATCACAAGTAGCATTAGGATTGTCTTCTCTACATTAGAGTCAAAAAATTCTAAGGAGATATTCGCTTGATTGATTGCATGTCATAAATGTATTTCGCTTGCTCATTGGTTCTTGATTCATAAAGCTATTATTCAATTAAACGTATGATCGTATCTAGGTTGTTGTTTAATAAGAATGCTAGAATACATGTTTCTCGTCATTATACTTAAGAGAAAACATCCCCAATGAATATTTGTTAATGATTGCAATTTTATATCGAGGATCTAGATTAGCATGATAACATCAATGACCCGAAACTAAGGTATTTTCTCATTAATTTTTCAGATTCAATTATTGCTTTCAATTTGTGATTTTTCTTATAATTTCTCTTATATTGCTTAGTATTTTCGTATTTTTCAGTAAAGGACCAGGGATGGAGACTTTATACTTTGTTATTTCTTTTGTTTTCAATTCTATTATGAGTAGCCAAACTTATTGTCTTGGTTGAGGGGATTCGTGTTATCTACTATTATGTGTGAGATGTTCAATAAAGTTTATGTTGTTAATGAACATTGAATATCTTCCGATCTACTCTTTCTAATTGAATTCATTAGTTTCTAGGGGCACAACTAGGGATTAATTTATTCAATCGCTAGATTAACGAAATATGACGTTTAGTTTCGCTAATCACAAGTAGCAATTAGGATTGTCTTCTCTACGTTCAAGTCGGAAAATTCTAAGGAGATATTCGCTTGATTGATTGCATGTCATACATGTATTTCGCTTACTCATTGGTTCTTAATTCCTAAATCTATTATTCAATTAAACCTACAATCGTATCTAGGTTGTTGTTTAATAAGAATGATAGAATACATGTTTCTAGTCATTACACTTAAAAGAAAACATCCCCATTGAATGTTTGTTAATGATTGCAATTTTATATCGAGGATCCATATTGGCGTGATAACATCGGTGACCTAAAACCAAGATATTTTGTCACTAATTTTTTAGATTCAATTATTGCTTTCAATTTGTGATTTTTCTTATAATTTCTCTTATATTGTTGTTAATCAACCCCCCCTCCCCATTTCGTTACTTTGTTTTAGTTTTAAACTCGCTAACTTTTACCGTAAAAAATTTCTCATAGGAACGATATCCACTTACCACTACTACATTAAATTGTATTAATCGAAGTGATTTTTTTTTAAGTTGGTTGCAGACGACAGTAGTACCACATAGGCACTTTTTGCTTCAACGAAAGTTTGATACCCCTTGAATCTAGCATTAGGAAAGCCGTCAGTTTCCAATTTTACATCATCCTAATTTGTAAAAATACCTACTTCATGTCCAACAAATACAACATAGAAGTTGTGCCCATAGTTAAGTACGTGAAAATGAATCATATACTCATCATTCATACACGTACATAAATTAAAAACATTAAATAGTTAATAAACCAACCATTCATCATTGATTCACAAGTGTACAATTAAAGTCAACAATTCATCATATCATCATTCAACATCACATAGGCTGTTTGAAGACAATGCACAATGTAGCTTTCCTGTTAAGCTACTATAAAGCCATAAAAGATTAAGAAATAAAGTCAGACTTCATCATCTAAGGGGCTTCTCATATAAACATATTTTTGGTCTGCAGTTAAACCCCAAAAAAGATTCCCAACATGAGCATTCTTTGAGAAGATCCTTGCATTCCTAACAACTTCTGCAGTGAAGAAACCCAAATTCCCAAGCTCTTCACCTAGCTTGGGAATTTACGCTCCTTCAATGACATCAACAATGATCTTTGCATTCTCTCTACTATTGTCAATGGCCTGAGCAAATGAGGCATCAAGGCTTTCGAACACTTCAATATCCCTCATCTTTCTTTTTCCTTTGTTTTGTTGGTTCCCTTATGTGTTGCTGGAAGATGTGACAGAACCAGTGATAAGGACAAAAGCAGCTGCAGCGGGAGTGCCCGATGGGCTTGGTGGATTTGATGGGGTAGCAGGAGGTGGTGGAGCATCACCTTCAGTTTCATTGGTATCAAGCTGAGCATCTACAACATCTTGAGCTCCTGCACCGGTGGCTCTGTCTTTTCCAAAGACAAACTCAAGTCTAGGGAAAATTGGGAAAGGCTTTCCAGGAGTCTAGTACTTGTTGGGGTGTTTCTAAAAAAAAAACTTCAGCATGATAAACATATTATTATTAGGATGCTTCTATAAAGAACCAACTAATCAAAAAAGACATTTACCCTCGTTCATTAGTCCAGCACTTGCTTGCTGTCAACCTCAACGCATTGCTTGCTTTCATTCTAACCAAACCCACTGCAGTTCAACATGTTAAAAGCTGTTTGATATTTTTCCTTCAACCTCATGTTCTTATTTTTAATATGCCTCTTGTCAATGCCATAATCAGGAAACTTCTCTACCATCATTCTAGCAAGAAGTTGGAAAGTACTAGGCTTAAATTGCCCATTATCAGCTCTGTGACCAGCAACAACTACCTCCTCCATGAAGGTCACAAATGCTTTTGTTTCATCTAAAGTCCACACTCTTGACATTGCACCTAAACCATGCAATGCCATTCCTCAAACCATTCCAAACCATTTCCATAACTGATTAATCACCATTATTTGAAACTTGTTTGGAAATAAAGAAGACTATATTGAAAGAAATATGTAATTAAGTACAAATCAAACAAATAAATAGGCAAGAATGATTGCAAGTTCTCAAATTCAGTTACAATGAATGAAAATCAACAATATAAAGAGAAATTACAAAAAAGCCTCAATTCAGTTACAATGAAAGCCAACCAAAATTAAGTACAATTCAATAAATAAAAACATTAAATAAATTAAAGTTCACAATTTAATGGTTTCTTCTCCAATCATCAAACATGTTCTTAGTTAAATCCTCTCTCCATTGACTCCATTCATTACTTGTCTCGACACGATCAACAAATTCAGGGAAAGGTGCATCTTCCCCAATTGGCATATCCTCAACTTCAAGAGGAGTAAGCTCTGGTAGATTATAAGTCATATGCAACCTAATAAAGTTGTGCAGAAGGCAGCATGCAAGAATTATGTGCATATGAGTGGCTACTGGATAAAGAGACGGATTTCTTAGGATTTTCCATCTATTTTCCATCTTTTTTTAAGTAAACCAAATGCATGTTCAATCACATTTCTGGTAGATGAGTGTCTCTTATTAAAGAGCTCTTTTGGGTTCCTAGGTGCTCTTCCATCTCTTGCTCACTCTTGAATATGGTATCTTGTGCCTCTAAAAGGTGCAAGAAATCCAGAACCATTGGTATAGACAACATCTACTAAGTAGTAATTTCCTATAAACAAATGACAATATTACTATTGTATTTTTAATCAAACCTTAAAAAACAAATAACAAAATTATGACAATTCTTATCTAACATACCCCTTGGAACTTGAAGTCTATTAGGCCTAGTAATAGCATCATGCAGAACCTTTGAATCTGTTGCTGAACCCTCCTATCCAGCAAGAACATAAACAAAGTTTAAGTTCTTATCACACACCCTAACACATTATTGCATATTTTCCCTCTCCTACCTCTATATCTAGGTTTGTCTGCATGGGGAACTATTATTTCTAAATATGTCACATCTAGAGCACCAAGGCAACCCTTTGAATAAATTTCCAACAATAAAATAAAAAATTCTAGTTTAATATTTTTAAAAAGTGAAATTAGACAATTTATTGTAGCTAATTAAATTTACTAACCTTAAACCATTTCCATATATTATCTATACAATCCTCAGGAATTGGTATGAGCTTGACATATAACAGATGTTGAAGCTTGAGTACAGCCTTCAACACATTATGGAAGACCCTACTTATTGTTTCTCCTGACCTTGTAAACCTAACTTGTAATAATCTATTAGATTCATTTTGTGCTAATATTCTTAGGAAGATTAAAATTTTTTCTTCAATAGGCACATGACCATTATCATTCAACCCACCATGGACCTGAAGCATTTCACATGACAATGTAAATGCATTTAAGTCCATCCTTAAATCCCACTGGCTATTCCTATCACTCTCATGCAAAATCCTATCTGTATTGGCTCTCCTGATTGGTACTGTCATTGCTCTACTACCTTTAGCATTTTCACTCCTACTCAGTTTTTTTGTGTATACATACAAGTATAACAACATGACCATTCTCATAAAATCCAATTCCTCATTCCAAAGCTCAAACAAAGTCAGACATTTAAACATAGCATCATGATCCTTGTTATCCATTTTTGTAAAAAAAAAATTGTCTGCAAAGAAAAAAAATAATGATCATAAACAAGCCACAACCAACAATACAAGAATAAACAAGAACTAAGAATTTCATTAGCAAAAATACCAAGAAAAAGAGCATCACATTACATAACATTTTAACTTGGGAAATAATACAAATAAGTCATCTGAATTGTGATGAAGTATTTGCTCTAATAAGTACTAAGTATTTAATCTAAGACAATAAACTTAGTATTATGTAAGCAATACTAAATACAATTAATTAATAATAATATATTAATGATATTTAATTACATGTAAAGTGTTGGACCAATTATTCTTTACACATTGACACTTTTTATTGATCTTTTTCTTTACATATAAAAAGTCAAAAACTCACTCAATCTAAGAATTACCTCACGAGTTCAATGTATGTTTTCCTTTATTTGATGGTTATTGGCTTCTCTTAAGTCAACAAAAGATGGTCTTACAAATTTGATGTAACATCTCGACCCTAATGGGAAGGGTATATGGGTCAATTGGGTCAGGCTAGTAATTTGCATTTCATATTTCTGATGTGAACATTTATTTGGCCTTTGATTGTAGAGGACTGAGTCATTTGGCACATGCACATATAGGTACATGCATTCATGACTTTTCCCGGCATTTGATTTTGTAAATGATTTGAATTGTGAATTTGTGAGATAATTAGATTGGATTACGATATATTGGGAATTATGGAAAATTGGGTGTGAACAGTGGAATTGGAACTGTACTAGAGTGATCGCAAAGTGACAGTGAATTTTAGGAAAAGTTTTTGGAATAATTAGGAGAAAATGTCCGGCCCGGAAATTCTCAGATTGGCGGACCGATTGACTGAATAGGACCGAAATAATTGTCTATGGCAATGGGAAAGTTTAATTTATGATTTTAGAAATTTATCTGTTGAGCCATTGAGATTTGGAGATGTATTGGACTGGAAATAAATGTGAATAGATAAAGAGATTTGATGATAAAGAGACAGGAGGCTTAAGTAATAGTCTTTAAATAGCATAGGTTTTAAAGTTTAAAAAAAGGGATTCTCCTTCCTAGGGCACGATCGTTTCCCTTCCTCCTTCGACGATTTTGATCCTCCTCCACCCATGATTGTTGTTTGATACTTCTTCTTTCTGTGCGTAGCTGGCTCAATGTCTGAGGAAGATGAAGATTGTTGAGTTTTAAGGGTGGAAATCGTGGGAGATAGAGGAAGGTAAAGGGAGTTGGACGATT
>JANTNU010000006.1:10546404-10561565 GCA_024752395.1 Erythroxylum havanense
TTTTAGATCCCTTTTCTTTAGGCTTCAGTTAATATTTTCTTGTTACAGCTATGTCTATATAAACAACAAGTTTATGTAGAATAAATATCAGATAATTTTCTGCATATTAAAAATAAAAAATCCAACAGAGGCGTAATCTAAAGATGAGGAAGTAGTTGAAGTTTGAAGTAGTCTTAGTCCAGTAGACTAATACGAGTATGTACATGGGGGGAGGGCGTATACGTGGGTGAATAAACTGAATGGGTTGTTATTTCTTTATGTAGTAATGTTGTAGTTTGTTGTTAAGAGACGTGGGTGTACGGATTGCATGAATTTGTTATCTCTTTATGTAGTCTTGTCACTTTGTCACGTCTATCCTTGGTTGCATTATTTTAAGAAGTGGGTGTAGTCTTTGGGAGGGGATCCTCTGTACCCCAACTCTGGCCCCTTCCCATCTTAGCCATCCAATTACGTGGGTCCCATATAAATGGATGGCTAGGATAGGAAGGGGCCAGAGTTGGGCCAAGGTTAGGGATACAGAGGATCTTAAGCCGTAGTCTTTAGGCATGGGTGTAGAGATAACAATGGGTCGGGCTAGGCTTGGGCTACCTATGGCCTGGCCTAGCTGAGCTACGGACAATCTATCGGGATGGTGACACGAAAATTTTAATAAATTGTTTTTGTATTTTATTTTAACAACATTTTAAAATTGTAGTTACATTTGTTTGAATTCATAAATTATTTTATTAAAACTATAATACATTTCATAAATACTTTTGATAATTTGATAAGTTTTTATAAATTATTATGTTTATTAAATAAGTTATAAACACATACAAATACATATATGTTTTTATAAACATATACATATATGATTGAATTCTTAAATTATCAATTTCAAAAGAATATAAAAGTAATTGAGTAATAAAAACATAAATTGAGATAGCTATTATATTGAAAATAACTATTATTTTATTAAAACTATAATTCATTTAAATACTTTTGATAATTTGATAAGTTTCTATAAATTATTATTTTTATTAAATAAGTTATAAACATATTAAAATACATATATGTTTTTATAAACATATACATATATGATTGAATTCTTAAATTATTGTTAATCCTAAATATCATTTTCAAAAAAATTATAAAAGTAATTGAGTTATAAAAACATATATTGATATAGCTATTATATTGAAAATGACTATTATTTTGTTAAAACTATAATAGATTTCATATTTACTTTTGATAATTTGATAAGTTTTTGTAAATTATTATGTTTATTGAATAAGTTATAAACATATACAAATACATATATGTTTTTTATAAGCATATACATATATGATTGAATTCTTAAATTATTGTTAATCCTAAATATCATTTTCAAATGAATATAAAAGTAATTGGGTTATTAAAACTTATATTGATATAATATGTAGCTTTGATATATTTAAAGGGATTAACTAATCATTATAATATGTAGTTATGATAATATTGTTAGAATCATTCCCTACAAACAAGTGAATTTAATTTCAGTTTTGTAATTTTATTATAACAATTAATTATAATGAAAATGTTACAAAAATACAAAGTTAAAAGTGCTAAAGTTGAATTAATTAATTTCAATTTGGTTAAACATATGATTATATAAATAATTAATTAATTAGGAATTTTAATTGAATTGATTAAAAATTTTAATTCAATTGATTAGGAAAATTCATTAAGTTAATTATAGTTAAGAATTTCAAATCAATTAATTAAAATTTTCAATTTTACTTCAATAATTTATTACTTATTAAAAAAGAGAAATTGTAAAACCAAATTCATTAACTATAGGAATCATTAATATTCACAGATGATTATCCAAATCATTTTACAGTAAATGATACAATTTACAAGAATTAAGATAATATGATGAACATATAACGAACAGTCCAACAAACGAGATGAAGCTTGCACATTGGATACTGGAATAAGAGAATAGCTAATTATCTGTATGTACAAACATTATATTCAGTAATGTATTATTAAAATTAAAAGAATATTTAGGACATTGTAATATCTAATAAACAATTAAATATGCCTTCATTTTCATATATTTGTTCAAAATAATGTGTAATTGGTCGATTAATATTCACCTCCTCTGCATTAATACTTATGCATGTATAAACAAAAAATTAAAAACACAATATTAGGTAAGATAATATAAAAAATAAAATTGATATATTAAAAAGAAAAGAATTTATTATCAATATCTTCGTCATTTACACAACTTTGGGGACACAGAAAAGCTTCCACAGAATGAGGATTAAGTTGAGCACGGTGAGGAGAAATAACTCAACCACTAGTACTAAAGGTAGACTGTAGAGCAATGGTGGATGCTAGAATAACCAATAAATCTCGTGCGATCACTTGCATGATTAGAAAAGCATTTGCAAACTTCTTCTACCATGATAATGTATCAAAATGCTCATCTTCAGTTTCAAGCACAACTGGTTCGACTAAATATCTATCTAACTCCATCATATTATAAGAAATTCTAGCCCTTTTCTGTTTCAAATTTTTTTTAAGAGAATGTGACAATTTTTGGTTAGAAGATGAAAACCTGAAATCGAACTGCCTGCATTACTAAAATCCACAGTCTGACTTTTCTCCAATCTGAGTTCATAATCATTAAACAATTAATACCATAATTGTTTAATGCTATCTACATACCTTTGAGCTCAATCACGGTACAATGCACTATAAATAAATTCGACCTGTCCATTTTGTGTCTCCAATCCAACACATATAACACTGCAATAATATCTCCAAGCTTATACCAATAAGAATTCAACCCATCCGTCATCCGCTTTGCCATGGTTCGAATAATGTCATTGGATTCCAACATCCACTGTGATAAAGCATGCTTTATGTCCGATAGTGAGTTAAAGCAACTTTACGAAGTTTGATATTTTGTTCCCCAGAATAATTCAGTAGCATTATAGAATAATTCCATCTTGATGCAAAGTTCTTTAGCCAACTCCCACTGATCTTCTGTTGGCACGCAGGTATACTGAGACTCCCTATCCCTTGGTCTCATAAATACCTCAACATATGAGATTGTCGACTCCAACATCTTCAAGATTGAATTCCATTTGATAAGACAATCCAAAACCTTCATAAAATTTGTGCAGTATCCTCAAAATGTTCAACCCTTTTAGAAGTTGCACTATAATATAAAACATTGTTTCGAATACAATCTATTGCTTTCCTTGTCATATCCAACCCATCCTTTATAATCAAGCTAGGAATATGCTCAAAACAACGCATATGAAATAACCTACCTCTAACTAATAAGCTTCTGATCCACATTTTACTCCTCAACTTTTCAATCATAACATCATTTGTGCTACAATTGCCAACTGTGATTGTGGTTATTTTGTTGACGACATTAAAATCCATTAATCATTCTCTCAACGCGATTGTCAATCTCTCACTTATATATGTTGCCGACATATAAATGAACCTATTATATACAAATATTACCATCATCAATCATGAATTCATAACATAATGAAAAAGTCAATGATAAAATTATACTACGTAACATCCAATCATTATTAACATAATGTATTGTTACCACCATATAACCCTTCCTTTAGTTATCGACTATCCACTTGTTCGTTGTTATAGCAATCCGTCCTTCAACACTCGACAATGTTCTTATTGTCTCTCTCTTTTTATCCTCGTAAATTTTCAGTATCTCCTTCTTCACTGTATTCCGACAAAGAACCTTGAAAGTCGGTTGTAATGAATAATAGAACATCCTGACTATAGACAATGATTTTTCATCTTTAATAATCATTTTATCCATTGAAAATCATGATCTATTGTTGTCAAAAGTTGTTACACTCAATAAAAAGTGTTTGATCTACTAAAACCATCTTCCTTCTAGTACATGAATTTGTATGTCTCTAAATGAGATGTTCCATCTTTCGAACCACTCGAATACAACTTATAACAATACTTGCACTTTGCTTTTTCAATCCCACCGGTTAATCTAGTTTTGTTAAAGTGATTCCAAACTTCACTTTTATGATGAGTAACTTAAGTTCTAGTTGAATCTCTATCCCCACTTTATACAAGAATAGAAGTTTCCACTTTTATCTTCGGTACTAAATTAGAACTCTCATATGAAGGGATATGCTAATCTATCTTAAACGAAAAAAAACATACAAATACTTGAAGTTAAAAATAATCAACATATAAATATTTGAAGTTATAAACAATCAAAATGAGCAATTGAGCATATCATTATTAAAAACAATTTCAAACTGACATGTAGTCTTCTTCAAGTTATTCACTTATTCTACTTTTTCTTATGATAATCCTTTGGATGAACCCAAGTTGGATTTAGAATAAACTGTAATAATTGCTAATGGTTTATATGTTCAATTTCAGACTGTCATATAGTAAACATTCTATTTTTAGGAAAGTGGCAAAACTAGCCCTACATGGCATGAAAATAAATAAAGGAGTTGAAATAACTTCAACCATTCTCTAGAAAAACTCATTTGAGATTCCAATTGTGAATGAAATATGAGTAAAGGCTAAAGAGAGAAGTAGCATATTCATAGCAAGATAAAACTCAATTACAAGAAACAACCTTGTCAAGTATTAAAGTTATTGTTAATTACAAGAAACATACTTGTCAATTATTAACAAAGGCTTTAAAAAACTCAATTTATGTTTAATTTTTCTAAGTCTACAAAAAATCCTAAAACTCTTGCTTGTGAACTACGGGTTGTTTTATGTGACCATTGAAACAGAAACTTTGTCTCTATAGGTAATGTGGGTTCTCATGAATTTCTTTAACACTTTGGTTATGATTTTGTGAAGGGTTCAATCTACCTCATCCCATTTGGTGAATTAATTAACACCCTTTAAGAATAAACCAAAGTAGGAGGGAAGGACCTCAATATGTTTATCACCCATTGAGAAAATAAAACAAGACTAACAAATCATCATCTAATTTGAACATTAAGAGTTGACAATTGTCATAGGTCTTTATTTAATCTACATAATCTTTCCTCAACATTGGCTAAACATATTCAACTCTTAATGTTTTGTATGCTAGAGTATGATGTGCTTCAAATGATCTTTCATGAATTTCCTTCAAGATTTGGGGTGCTTTTGTTATACCAATGTACCTCAAATAAAGTTGTCATGAGAGATCATGTATAGTATCTCCTATTATGACATATCACATGTCACATATCACCTTTTCTTTTCATCATCACGAATGCCTATCTTTTTTTAGTGTAATTTAAAAGTGAGAATATAATACAATAGTAACATAATGCTTCATATAGACATATCGAACTTAAAAGTTGGAATATAATAAAACAGTAACACAATGCTTCGTATAGACATATCGAATAAAAGAGAATATATAACATATTATGAGTATTGACTATTGTGGACAAAGATTATTACATGACTTAATTATATTAACCGATATTTAAATTAAAATGACAATCCTTTTAACTTTTTATCAAACATAAAAAATAAAAAAAACAATCAATTACATACATTATACAATATACATGCATTAAAAGAGTTGAGCATTTCATCAAACACGTTATATGCATTATCTCATATTCCCATTTTTTACATATAAAAAGTTCATAAAATACTCAAATAGTATCACCCACCAAAGAACAACACAATATCCAAACAATCAACTATTATTCTATTAATAACAAATTTGTGAAGAGTCTTGCGACGGTCGGCGAGGAGGAGGAGTGAAGAACAACAATTAAACTCCTACAACAGAAAAGCAAAAGCAGATGACACACGACGAAGAAGAAGAACGGAAGAAGAGGTGATTGAGTGAAGAATCTGCCGAAGAGCAGAGAAGAAGAACGAACGAGAAGAGATGTAGGCAATAGGCTAATGTTGAGCTGAATGAAGGGAGGGGGTAACTGACTGATCTGTGTTTAACGAGGAGCAAAACGACATTGTTTTGCTTCTTTTTTTAAATGTAAACAACAACAAAATGATGTCTTTTTGCTATGGACAAGTTATTCTAGTTATAAATAAAACGACTTCGTTGCGCTATAAACAAAATGATGTCATTTTGTCTCGTTGAGGGCCAAACTTCGGGTCAGTTGGCCCGATCCGAAGCCCGACCTGTTATTCCACAAACCAACCCATAGGTTACCTATGGGTCGGTTTGACCAAGTCAGGCCTGTTATCATGGGCTAGGCCGGGTTTTTTTCCCATTCCTATGAAGAATGCCCAAGCAAATATAAGGATCACTCTTGGACAACAGTGAACTAAAAATGAAGAAAGTGAGCTAAATGATAAGAGAGATTACAGCTCTAGGACAAAATAAGAAATTTAAACTGAAAAACAAGCAATTGAATAGAAAACTACTTAAAGTTCATCAAGTTTTGAGATAACATCCTAAGAATGGAAATAAACTAAACAAACATATTACTTTTTCATAAGCATCCAGTTAGTGTCAATTTCGGAACTATGCACTTAATTTAATACTTCAGCAATACTAATCTAGCACGAGCTGAAGATCCCAGATGAAAAGTGAATGTTTACATCAAAAACAGTAGACTTGTCAACTTAAAGAATGTACGTACCAGACATGAGAAGCATCACAATTAGCTATGAAAATGCAGTCACGAAAGCAGTACAAAAATGCCAAACCTATTTTCTTGATTTCCATGAACACTACCAATCCATGAGTTAATCAACCTAAACATGAAGTTAATTTTTCAGTTGCACAACTCACTACTGAGCTTAGCCTGTCTTAGCGTAGAAGAAACTCCATCATCATTCAACTGCCTTTGGCTCTCATCTACCACAGTATGCTCAAGGTCAACCTTTTCTGTTTACATAGTGCAATGAATAAGGAATTGCTTAATAGAACAAAGAAAACTGAAATGGCCCTTGTGTCGACATTGGGAGATGAAAAAATGAAAAACAAAGAAAGCTTGATTTCGAGCAATATTTAGTTATTTGCAACAACTTTAACAAATCAATTTCTTGAATTCGAATCCATATAAATCAAGGACAAGAGAGTTTGCAAGATTAGAAGCACCCAATTTCATTCTAAAAGAGAGACTAAACCGTAACTGATTAAAGACTTTAGCTCCTTACAGGCTTTCACAATCCTATTTCAGAAACAAGAGGATAGAAAGGAGCTTGTTATGGCCATGTTTCTCAGCAGAACAGAAAAGTTTATGCATGCTGCAAGAGCAATAATACGGCCAGAACGTTATGGTCTCAAAATTTTGCTATAAATTCATTTACACCGTTAACATGCTTTTTCAATCAGATTATAGAGTTAACATGCTTTTTCAATCAGATTATAGAGTTTTTAAGAAGCCAGAAAAAATAAGGGAAAAAAAGGATAACGAATCAAGCACGTCATGGTGAACAGTTAGTTGAAGAGGCTACTACTTCAACTGGACATGACAATATATCAATACTTGGCAAGGGAAAAAGCATCAGCCAAACTTCTTTTGCTTCGCATTGCGGATTTCAAGATCATCAGTCTTTGAAGAATGTGCATACATGTAAAGTCACTATCCCACCTAAGAAGTGATGCCGATGCATCTAAGCATCGGTTAAAGATTAAGGTCTACAGCTATATAAAGCACTGAAACACACTTGAGAAGACAAGAAACAAAGAACTTTTCTAGAACCTCCTACATTCTATGGCTCTTTTAAGAAGCACAACCAACAGTTTGATTACCATCACCAAGAGGTCCATCACCACAATCATTTTTATCATACAAAAGATGAATACCATTCAAGTTTTACAAAGGCCACCAATTTTCCCCAGATCAATTGCTACCAAGTAAAAAAGAAAAACTCATCATTATTTACATACTTTTGGTGCTGGACAAAATGAGAAATGCGTGAGCATCTTCTAAATCAACTACAATTAAACAACAGGAAAAGGAAGATAAAGCCAAAATTTCAACAAATGTACTATATTTGAAAATGATACAACTTTTTTAGGAACCTGCCTTCACAATGTAACTCGTATACAAAAAATTCATGGAAGATGCCAAAAGGCAAACAAATATTGCAGAACTCACCCACCATCTACAATTCAATTAGTATTTAACCTGTATCTTTTAAAGAAAAACATAAGAATTTTCAACAATCCTTCAAAGTAGTAGAAACGGTAGAAACAGAAATAGAAGTAGAAAAGCTCTGAGTTCGAATGGCATTTTGCTCTCTACACTGCGTTACATGTACCTCTAACTGCCGCATTTTATCAATGAGGAGCGATTGCTTTTGTTTGAGCACCACAATCTGGTTCTGAAGGGCAGTAAATTCACTCCTCATGATCTGGTCACAGTCCTGGATTGCAGCTGCCCTGATGCCCTCTTCTTGAAGTCTCTGCCTCAATTTCTCGGTCGAGACAGCCACATTGTCCGAGGGAGCCATCAATTCACTATTAGACATTCGTGGGAACATACCCTTCACTGCTTGCAACGCTTCCACCCAACTGTTGCGATCCTCGCGCGTTTCTGCTCTCAAATGCAGCCTCTTTGTGCCAGTGAATATCGAGAATCTCTTGTCGTCGGATCCACTTGCACAGATTGAAGATACCTGTAAACATCAAAGGTAACACTACCTTTTTCAGGAATCGACTGATTTCCTAATACTGTTGTAGAAAAATGACAAATAACAACAATATCAATGGCTAAAAAGTACCTTTTATCCTGCAAACAGAATCCCTAGTCAATCGCAATCAATTGTTTTTGGTTGAAAGAAAAAGGGGTCAGAAATTCGAATCAATAAAATCGAGATGAAACGTGTCGATTAACAAAGTAAAATTTAAAAAATTAAAACTTCAATAAAAACGATCGTTGAAAATCAAATTATCCATTGTAAATATCTCCAATCGGAATTTGGAATGGGGGGAGCGCCAAATATTAAAAACGAGTTGAACGAAAGATTGAACTTAATGTAGGAGCTGGAAATGAATGATAGCGGATTCTAGGAACAGAAAACCTTGAGATGAATTTCCCCAATTGGCTTGCGGTTGAAATGAGAGTTAACACTGTTAGTACTGGAAATCCTTTTCATAGACTCTTCACCAATGACGTTCGATCCTCTCTGAGTATCCAGATTGACAGCGATCTTATCATGTCCATCAATCTTATAATAAGAAAACACGCCGTCCTGCAACACGAACCATCTCGGCCTCCAACCTTTACCGTAGTTCACCCACTTGTGCAGCACCCCAGAGATCCCGTTCCCTGCGAAACCGTTTGGCTTACCGTCAACTTGCGGGATCCACCGAATATTGCCGTTAGAATCGAGACTGGTGGAGGAAAGGACGTGTGGTTCTGATACAGTGGATGAGTTTGATCGGGCATTGGGGTGCGATCTGGATGTGATTGCCATAGAAATGCCGGGTAACGGAGAGTGATCGGATACGGTGGAGATGCAGCAGAGCTGATGCATGGAACGAGTCTCTCAGCAGCAAGAAAGGTGAAGAAGCTTTTTCATGTATTGGTTGATTTTGTGGTGAGAGTGAGGAAGAAAATATATTAGTGAGCGAATGAGAGAAAAGAAAAGGGTCACGTAACTAACAACAGAACACAAACGCTGCGAGAAGGTCGGTGTGAGAGAGAAATATTTATAGCGCTTTGGGACAGGGATGGGATGGGATGGCATTACTTGAGTGAAGATGCAGGCACTATATTTCTGACACGTGTATGGACTGGAGTATTGATTCCACAGTCCGTCGGATTAGAGTGGCGTCCTCGTTAATTACGATTTATTACCTTGAACGGATTTCATGTTGTATTCCTTATTATTAGTTGGTTGAATGAAGTATTCTGCAAAACAAAGCGAGAATGGGGCTGGGGATCAAAATATTTTAAAAGTTTTATCTAATAAAAATGTCCACAGTAAGGATTTGAAAACAACAGGTAGGTTCAAATGCTGGGAATATAGTTCTAGACATATTAATTTTTATTTTGTCTATATGTCCACGCAGCATGGAACCTCGAACGATGTCGTGTGTCTGTAAGATCTACGATGGAAGAATCAATAAACTAATGGTTGTCGTGGCATATTTAATTGCGGAAAATAATATTTGTCGTTTGGTAAGTGACGCCTACATTGTTTGGTAATTTTGGCCATCTCATCGATAACATTAATCATTAAATCTTACCGTAGCATGAGGGATTTGTTTTTTTTTTTTTTAACATAAACAGACTTACCTTTTTTGTTTGTTAACCTGTCAATATGCTCTCTATATTCGTTAAGTTGCTCAAAATCACTGGGTTAATTACTAAAAAAACACTTAAAATTTTCTTAATTTTTAAATTATAGTCCAGACTTTAAAAAGAAGTAATAAAATATTTAAATATTTAATTGTTTAAATTCTAACTCTACATTAGTCTTGCCGTAATCTTTGCTAACATGACAGTACTATGTGTCAACAATTCTCACTAACCAGATACGTAGGTGTCATTAGGAGAAGCTTGTCTGATTAGCAAAACGACATTGTTTCGCTAATGATAGTAAAACAACATCGTTTCGACTAACCGAAATCTTTGTCTCTGTTGATCCTCCTTAAAATCCCCAATCTGTAACCTCACGCACGAAATCATTGTCTTATGAACGTTGATGGTGCTTCTTCTATTCTCAAATTATGACTTCCTTTGCCAGAATTCATGCAACGCCGATTAGGGTAGGATTCATGTATTTATGAAATGATACTTCTTTTATTCTCAAATTGTGAATATTTATGAAATGGTATCTTTTGTATTAGGATTTGAAATTGAAATTTGATAATTGTTTCCAAATCACATTCTGGACGCACAATTTGATTCTGTTCCCAAATCATATTGTGCTTCCAAAAAAAGTTCTCCCTTAATTTACTTGTCCTCTTAGTTTCTCACTTTTTTTTTCTTCATTCATAGTCTAGCTGAACTAGGAAATTGAATAGTGTGATTAGTTAAATTCAAAAAAGAAAAAGTGGTTTATTTTGTTATTGAAAACAATAATTGACTTGTATGTGTATATAACATCTCATAAAATCAATGGTGAACTTATCAGTTGATCAATTATGGAGTATATTTAGTAGAGGAAGGGATGGGAGGTTAGATGAAGTAAAAATGGGAGTTGTCAAGAATCACCATATCTTCATGTGAAAAGTTGTCATTTTCTGCTTGCCCAAATTCAATACCCCAACCTAAAAGACCTATCTATCACCTATATTATGTATGCTATGCGTCACATGTAATTTGATAAATATAGGTTATTTAATTAGATATGATTTTGAATTGAACATATGGGAGTTTGGTAATTGTCTAAACTTCCTTGTTACTACTAATATTTTCATATGATTTGAACACTTGTTTCTGACTTCATATAGCTACTTATATATTTATGCTAAATATGTACAAGGACTAAGGTTGGGACGTATGGAGTGAGACTTCAAGCACATGCTAGTAGTACATATGATGACTCTTATGAATGCAATTACGCCAGCCACCTTGCACCTTCCTTTCTCATTATTATGAGCTCTATATTTGATTGTTACATATGCAAAAACTGAATTTCCTTTGTTCACTTATTGCATTGATTGTTCTAACATGTTTGAAGTATTTCATTACACTAGAATATAAACATTTAACAAACAGTAAAGCATAAGTTCATATTGAAGAGAGTTTCTTTTCTTTAAAAAAAATTATTATATTAAAATTTTTATTTTTATCACTAAAAACATTGGTTGTCCCCTACTATATGCTTGTTCCTGATTCTCCCTCTCCTGTTTCAATTTTATCATGATTATAAGGTATTGAATATGCTTCATTTGATAGTTTGGAGCGTATGTCATTGTGTAAAAGACACCTAACTTCTTGTTGCTTTTTGATGATGCCAAACTAAGCTATAGCTTCCTCCAAAGTTGTTGTTATAGAGGGCAGTGCTATAAAACCCCAAGATTTGCAAAGAAGACCATAACATTGGATTTATTAATTGCTTACTACACTATCAAGTAAGTCTCTAATACTTCATGCTTTTAGTAATTAAGTCCCTAATGTTTGAAATAGTGTAAGCAATCAGGAGTGACGAGAATTTTGAACAATTTAGTATAATTGTGTCAAGAAGTGATGATGTGACAAAGATCGTCAATACCTATATACCCATCGAATATAGTTTATAGGTGTAGTATTGATGTGACCTCTCTTCACCATTTTTGACATCTCATTCTTTGTTGGGTTAATTTATGAAAAGAAATCATATTAGTGCCACATTTAAGGAGTAATTAAATATTTGCATGATGATATTGTAACATTTAAGGTAGTAATTTACTATTTGTATGATGATATTGTAACAGGATAAAGAAATATGAGCAAAAATAAATTATATGTAGCTTTTGTTAGGTATGCACCTAGTATATATTTGACATGGAAAGAGCATCAAGGTGTTGTTAATAGATTCAGGGGTCTTATTTATTGTTCTTTTGATAGTGTAGCAAAAGTTGGAAAGATATATTCTCAATTTTATGAAGAGAAAGCATATATATAATATGTGATAATTTAATTGGATTCAAATATAATTAATATTGATATTTCTATATATAATACAGATTTTGAATATTGATTGCCCCAATTGTAATGCCTTGATGAAATTATGGATTTCAAATGCTAAGCTTATTGTTCAACATTTTTTTGAATGCGTTAATACGAAAGTAAGTATTTCTATTATTGTTTGTAGCAATGATGATCTTATAAATCAATCTTAATCAATATTCAAATTGAAGGTCTCTTGTAGGTATTTTTTATTTGTGAAAGACATAAAAGTTTGTTTTCATTATAAAAATGTCAAACAAAATATGTACGTTAGGGGTAAGAGTCTTGTTTGGAAGATGTATTGTTGTTCACAAGAAGTATGTGTAAAAATTTATTTACATAATGCAAATTTATCATCAGTCCTAATATTTGTATTTATATCTTTATTTTGTAGGTCTCATGCAATTTCATAGCTTAGTCACCCAGTGTAAGTACAAAAAATGGAGACATTGTAATAACTAGAAGAGCAAATGTAATTAACATGATTAGTGGGTCTCTATTGTCTTTTATTCAATGACCTGCCACTTTAATATTTAGTTGTAAACTTTTCATTTTGTTAAGGAAAAGTTAAGTGCAGAAACAATTATGACAAAATTTGATGTTTGTTTTTTTTTCTTATCTCATTCTATATAACTTAAAAAATTCAATAACGACTGATGATAAGCACTGTTTATGAATTAAATCACTTGTTAATATAGGAACCACGTAAAGTATACAAAATACACAAGAAAGGGGGTTGAATTGTGTAATCTTTTCAAAATTGTTAATCTTTTGAGATTTCTTGAATATGTTTACAACTATCAGATGAATACCAAAAACACTTTACTAACAATTGATAAGTATTGAAATCACAAGTAACTTTATTTACTCGTCTAACAACAAGAAAATTAAAGTATGAAAGTTAGAGAATAGACGTCGCGATTTTATACTAGTTTATCCCAAGCCTTGGGTTACGTCCAATCCTCAGAGTTTGTATGAGATTTCACTATACTTTTCAACTTTTATAAGTATTCTTTCTTCTCTTCCAGAGTCTCTTTACTCCTAGACAAAGTATTCTTTCTGCTATCTTAGCCTCTCCAGGCTACAACTTTTTCTTTCTCTCTTTAAGAAAGATATCTTGAGCTTTACGTTACAGTAGGATTCGCTCTCTTGTTTTGTACTTTGAATACAGATTTTTTTCTAAGTATTGTACAATCACAGTTTTCTCTCTTGTAAGCAAAAAATTATTTTAGTCTTTGACTAGAACTAGTATTTATAGCCTAAGTCTCTAGTGTCTTCTTGAAAACTGCTTCTTGAATTTTCAAGAGACCGTTATTTAGTTGAGTTCTGTAACTAACTCTAACTAACTAACTGTCTGACATTATAGAGTATTTTCCTTTTTGTATCGTCTAATATTGTTGCTTCGTCTATTGTTTCCGTTTCGTATGTTGTTTGCACTTCGTTTATTGTTTTGCGTTTCACTTGTTATTTGCGCTTCGCCTATTATTTACGCTTCGTTTGTTATTTGTGCTTCATCTGTTATTTGCGCTTCGTCTGTTGTTTTCATTTTGTCTGTTATTTATGCTTCGTCTGTTATTTGTGCTTCGTCTGTTGTTTCACTACGTTTGTGATGACGTGTATCATTTATTGCTAATGTATTGTCTAGGATGATTAAGTGTTACTTACATTTTTCTACACTTATAATAATCTTATCAAAACATTTCATATATTTCTAAGATTATTACTATTTGATTGTCACTAAAATTAATAGTAGTGAAGTCTACTTGACTTAACATTCTTCCTCTTTTTGATGATAACAAATAATCATAATTTTAGAAAGATAAAATGATATTCAGATGTATAGACGAATAATATTCAGATGAATAACGCGACAAGAAAAATATATGATATACAAAAGATTTCTATCTTCTCTTCTTTCTATTTTCTTCTCTTCTCCCCTATTTGTTATTAATGAAAAAAAACAATGAAGACGCTTTATAATTTCAGAAAACATAAGTTGCATGTCAGTGCGGATCGTCTTGAGGTCTTCTGCAATAGTAACCCGTAGATATGCTACTTCCTAATGAAGATCACCCACTGAGTCACTTAGGTCATCAACTTTAGTATGAATTTTCTCAATTTCTTTTGCTAAAGCTTCTTGGATGTCCTTCTGTTTGTGATTGACTTCCTTCCAATTCATGAAATGCTTTAAGAACTCTGAATTAACAGTAAAATCTTGCTATATTTCACTAGGTGGATGGAGGTTTTTAGCAACAGATGGTTCTGAAAGTAAAATTTATAAATCTATGATTTTGATTGTGGGAGGTCTGAAGGTTTGTTTCCTTCCAGAAGATCAAGATTATCAGGTCTAGGTACTTTCAAAATTGGTTGCTCAAGTAGATGTAACACATCCTTGACCAAAGGTATGAAACCTAAAGGTCTGAAATGCATGACCAAATGCACAAAGGTTTCTAAATTGAAATTGATTCCTTCAACCATGATACTTCTGTACTGTCCTTCTTGCACTTTCCCAACTACCATGAAGTTTTCATCTATGATTGAAACTCCAAATTTACTTCCTGATGCTTT
>JANTNU010000006.1:10576448-10601043 GCA_024752395.1 Erythroxylum havanense
ACATTAACCGTAATTATCCATAATTCTTCTCAATTAAACCTTAATCATCCAATAATATTCCCACTTAACTTAAACTAAGAAAAAAATCACAATTCATGCTTAATCATATCATAACAAAAATTCGGGGCCTAACAGGAGATATTGTCTTCTCATACGCTCTTTTGTCTCCTATGTAGCTTCCTCAGTTGAGTTGTTTCTCTAAAGGACTTTCATCATTGGAATAACTATATTCCTCAACTGCTTGATCTGTGATCCCATAATCTTAATCGGCTCCTCAGTATAGCTTAGATTACTAGCAACTTCAATCTCCTGAGCCGGTATCACATGTGTCAGATCCGATCGATATCTTTGGAACATACTCACATGAAACACATTATGTAACCGAGACATCTCATCTGGTAAGGGCAACTTATAAGCCAAAGTTCCTATCTTCTCAAGGATTTCATAAGGACCAATGTACCTAGGGCTCAACTTGCCCTTTTTACCGAATCTCAACACTCCTCTCCAAGGTGACACTCTTAGGAAAACTCTGTCTATCATGCTGTACTCTATCTCATGTCAGTGTTGATCCACATAACTCTTCTATCTATCTTGTGCCGCTCTAATCTGGCTTCGGATCAACTTCACCTTGTCCACTGTATCTTGTTTTAACTCTAGGCCTTCAACCATTCTCAAGCCCTCTTCATCCCAATATAATGACGTCCGACACTTTCTTCCATACAATGCCTCATAGGGTGCCATTCCGATACTACTGTGGTAATGATTATTGTAGGCAAACTCAGTTAATGCCATATATTGATCCCAATCTCCTTTAAACTCCAATAAATAAGACCTGAACATATCCTTAACAGTCTTGATTGTCCTCTCACTCTGTCCATATGTCTGAGGATGAAATGTTGTACTGAAGTTCAACTTAGTACCCATAGCAGACTGCAAGCTCCTCCAAAATTCAAAATAAATCTAGAATCCCTGTTCGATACTATAGACACTGGAACCTCATACAATCTCACCACCTCATTCACATACTTCTGGGCCAACTGATCAAGTGAGCTATTCTCTTTCATTGGTAAGAAGTGGGCCAATTTAGTCAACCAGTCCACTATGACCTATATAATATCATTCTGCCTCAGAGTCTTAGGTAGTCCCGTGATGAAGTCCATAGTAATTTGTTCCCATTTATACTTCGGAATAGGCAACGAATGTAACTTCCCTACTGGAACCTGATGCTCGGCCTTAACTTGCTGGTAAGTTATATACTTAGACACATACTCCGCCACTTATTTCTTCATTCCAGGCCACTAGAAATGTTACTTCAAAGTGTTATACATCTTGGTAGTACCAGGATGTATAACATAAGCAGCCATATGAGCTTCCTTAATAATCTCCTTCCTCAGATCATCCACATTAGGCACACAGAGCCTCTATCTCAACCATAATGTCTCATCCCTCAATTCAAACTCAGCATCTGGATTCATTTTCACTTTTTCCATAAGCTTCACTTTGTTAGGATCTTTGTCCTGGACTTTCTTGATTCGATCATGTAGCATCGTTCTCAGCTTTAAAGTAGAAATCAGTGCCTCATTTTACTCCAGATTTAGCTCCACATTCAGAGCTCTCAAATGTATCAAATTAGGTAACTTCAATAACTAAATCTGAGTTGTAATGATATTAGACTTCCAGCTCAAAGCATCTGCCACTACATTAGCTTTCCTTGGGTGGTATTCAATAGTGCAATCGTAGTCTTTCAGTAGCTCAATCAATCTCCTCTGTCTCAAGTTCAACTCCCTCTGACTCAGTAAATACCTCAGACTCTTATGATCAGTGAAGATCTAGAAAGTCTCTCCATACAAATAATGTCTCCAAATCTTTAGAGCAAAGACAACTGCAGCTAGCTCTAAATCATATATCGGATAATTGATCTCGTGAGACCTTAATTGTCTCGATGCATAGGCAATTAACTTGCCATGCTGCATCAGTACACATCCCAATCCTTGATGCGACGCATCATTGTACACCACATATCCTTCAGTCCCCGATGGAATGGTCAACACCAGTGTAGTAGTCAATCGATGTTTCAGCTCTTCAAAACTCTTTTGACACTCCTCATTCCATATGAACACTACATCCTTCCTCAAAAGTCTTGTTAGAGGGGCTGAAATTAGAGAAAACTCCTCGACAATCTTCGGTAATATCCGGCCAATCCTATGAAGCTTTGGATCTCTAACACGTTTCTCGGAGCTTCCCAATTCATCATTGCCTCTATATTTTTGGATCTACCTGTATGCCATCTCTAGTCACTATATGACCTAGAAACACTACTTGATCCAGCCAAAATTCACACTTACTGAATTTGACATACAACTGTTTCTCTCTCATGATCTGCAAAATAACTCTCAGATACTCAGCATGCTCCTTCCTACTCTTCAAATACATCAAGATATCATCAATAAACACAATTATAAATCGATCTAGGTAGGGCTGAAACACCTTATTCATCAAGGCCATAAAAGCGGCCAGGGCATTAGATAACCCAAACGACATCACTGAAAACTCAAAGTGCTTATACCTGCTCCTAAATGCACTCTTTGGTATATCAGCCTCAGCTATTTTCAACTGATAGTACCCTGATCTCAAGTCCAACTTACTAAACACCAGAGCTCCTTGCAACTAATCCAGTAAATCATTGATTCTAGGCAGTGAGTACTTATTCTTTACTGTCACTCGATTCAGCTGCCTATAATCAATGCATAACCGCAAAGTCCCATCCTTCTTCTTCAGAAATAGCACTGGAGCTCCCTAAGGTGAAACACTGGGCCTTATAAAGCTCTTTTCTAACAACTCCTGCAACTGAGCCTTCAGCTCCTTTAGTTTCACAGATACCATCCTATATAGAGAAATAGATATATGAGCAACACCTGGAACTAAATTAATTGTGAACTTCGTTTCTCGATCTGGTGGTAAACCAGGTAACTCCTCGGGGAATACATCCGAAAACTCCCTAACCATAAGAATGTCCGGCATATTCTGCTCGGCTCTAGTATCAATGATATGGGCTAGATAAGCCTCGCATCCTCCCTGCATCAATCTCAAAGCATTCACGAATGATATCATCCTGGCTGGCACTTCCTGACTAATTCCTCTGAATACTGCCCTCGGTTGACTAGGAGATTCCAGTACTACCTCCTTAGTGTAGCAGTTCATGATGGCCCTATTGCAAGTGAGCCAATCTATGCCTAAGATTACATCTATTTCCATCAACTGCAATACTATTAGGTCTGCATCTAACTATACTTGATCAATCCTAATTAAACACCCCTTGTAGACCTTACCTATAATTGTAGTACTGCCTATTGGCATACTCACCTCCAATCCATACTGTAGTAACTCCCTATCACAATGTAACATATATGCCAAATATGATGTGATAAAGGAGTGTGTGGATCCTGGATCTAGTAGTGCAAATGCCTCAAAATTATAAACAAGAAGCGCACCTGCTACTACATCTGGTGAGTCTTGGGCCTCCTGCCTAGTCATAGCATAGAACCTGGCCTGGGACTGCGGTCAGTTTTCCTGTCCCTCAGTCCTCATAGAAGAACTCCTACCTCTCCCTTGACCTCTCTGTCTAGATCCACCCCCTCTGCTCTGCTAGACTGTCGTATTACTCCCAGATCGCCCGCTGATAGTAGACTGAATTCTCAACATATCGGGGTAGTCTCGGATTTGGTGGTCTATGAAGCCACATTTAAAACAAGCTTCAATCGATCCCCAACACTGACCACCATGCCTCCTCTCACAATACTCACAGACTGGAAACTGATCTTGAGTTGAGCCTTACCTATTGCTAGTTTGTGACAACCTGCCCTTCTGCCTAGATCATGACTGCCTGAATCCACTTGATGATCTGAATGCTCTATTTTGGCCCTTGTTGAAACTCCTGCTAGAACTACCCTGCCTCTCACTAGGCCTCTTCCCTTTGGACCTTTGTCCAGTCTCAACTTGTTTCTCCTTCATTAACTGCTCAATTCTAATTGAGGCAGCTCTCAATTCAGTGAAAGTGCCCATATCTGACCTCGCCAACCTTATTCTGATCTCCATATTTAGCCCATTATCAAACCTCCTACACTTGTCTTCTTCTATGGAGATTAGAGCCGTAGCATTATCCATCAATTCATTAAATCGGATCTCATAATCTACCACTGACATCTTGCCTTGCTTCAATTCCAAGAACTCTTGCATCTTCATGTCCAAGTAGATCTTGGGCATATAGTTGTCTCTAAAGACCCTCAGAAAGTCTTCCCACTTCAATTGACAAGGCCTGGTGGTACTGCCTGGAATAGTCTTCCACCACTGGTAAGCTAGGCCCTGCAGCAATGATGTTGGATAGTCAAACCTCTCATCAGGCTCGCAGTCCAACTAATAAGTACTCTCTCTGTCCTCTCTAACCATCCCTCAGCTTCAGCAGAGTCTGTGCTGTCATAAAAGTCCACAACTCCCTGCTTCTGCAGCCTATCATACCTCCTCTCCCTTCTCTCGGGAACTCTAAGAGGCAACCCCTCAGATCGAGGTACCAAAGACTCTCTACTGGCTCCTATAGATCTTTGGTCAACTGGTTGATCAATCTGATCACCTAAAGCGGATAACCTATAACAAATAGTAACTTTAATTATTATCTGCAGTTTTCATGATAATTCATGCTTAACATTCCTATATGTCCCAACAGATACTAAACTATGCTCTGATACCACCTAAATATAGCGCCCCCTTACTTAGGGATACGCATCGGAGCACCCGGAGGTCATTCCAGCACATACCCAAGGATAAGGGCACGCTACGTTCAATGACTACACTCACTCCACATGGCATGGTATATAATCACTTGTAAAGCATCATAAGAAATCCACAGTATTTAAGAACCAACTTTTTTTTTTCCTCATTTCATTTCATAAACACCGAATGTCTACATTATGTCTTTCAATAAGTTCTATATGTACATTCAAAAAATCCAATACATGAGTACTACATGAAAGAGGAAAATACATCAAATCTATCTAAGCCACTCAAAAATCTTAGCTGACTGACCTTTGAGCCATGACCTCTCTTGCCAAAACAGAAACTATACGGCAGAAGAGCCCCTCAGTAGTTAGAGTCGTCTCTCGATCCTGAAAAGAAAACATTGCAATTTTGATGAGCTTTGAGAACTCAATGAGTGAACGGTCATTGATGAATTCATCGGATCTTATAAACATATCACATATTAAATAATTACTTATTTTAAACATACATTTATTGTTCAGATACTCACATAATATGGCATGTCACATAGTCATTCAATATCTTCAGTCTTATAATGTTATATGCATGAGAATCGTGTTCATTCTTATTGCGGTGACTGAGTGCCTATCATATACTTAAACAAATATTGGCCCATGGGGCTCAGTCATAACAGAATCAGGGAGCATAGCTCTACGTGTAGAATCAGAGCTTCGGAGCAAAACTCTACGTGGAAGCGCTTTAAACTGGCTACTCAAGTCACAACACCTTTATCTGAGCATGCATTTTATGAAATGTATCACATAATGATCATGTCATATCACATATGATGTTAAATCAAAAGCTTACATTCATCGGACCTAAGTCCGGCATTCAACTTTCGTTGAGAATTCACATAACATACAGAATTTCACAGATCAAAGCACTTCCAATACATGCCCAACTATTATACTCCTCGGACTTCAAGTCTGAAATTCAGAATCAGATCACAAACATTTCAATAATATGGAAGCTTAGGGGAATCAAATCCATTCAGAACAAATCAATCCTAGGAAAACATCTAGGTTGACTCACAAGTTCCGAAGTTAATGTCTGGAAGTTCCGGCAATGTCTGAGGGTTGACATCCCAATTGCTCCTTTATAACAAATAACATACACATATATCACAATTTACACAATCATAGGTATTTAATAATGCACATGAATGCAATGCAATATGTACAATGCATGTTAATGACAACCCCAGGTATTAATCCATCAATGTTATCACAAGATCATTCTCATATCAAAACTCATCTTTGTTTTTCCCAGTCACCTCTTTCGGGTCTATTGCATTAAATTAGAAAGTGAAGCTGAAGTAATTGGGTCATACTCTCTTCTATAAAAGTATTAATTTATGTCTTATGAATCCATTCGCACCAAAATCACTCAACTTGGTTCAGTAAATAGGAAGATATACCTCAAACAGTTTTGGACTGCTCTTGTCCAAAACTATGTACTATACACAATTTCCATCTGAAATTTAAATATCTTACAGACCGAATTAGATTCTATGTTCTCATACCATTTGTAGCTCCATGTCTCTAATTCACCACAAATCAGAAATTGTCTCATTTGGAGCTCTAGAAATCAAGATATAATCAAAATACTGAAGTATGTTCAGTAAAATAACAACAGTTCATACTATTTAAGAATACACTCACAATACCCGTTCAACCTTTTTCACTCAATTTTTATCAGTTTGATTTAGAGGGCTATGATTTTTGGTATAAATGTAGAGAAAGGTCTTACGAATCCAATGGTTCAAGAGTCAAGTCATTTGGGTGTCTAGAGAAGGAGTTATGGCCAAAAGAATCTACCATGTTCATGTCTTTACTCAAATTGTACATATCTTGGCGCAATTGCTATAACTTTTGCTACAGATATCAGATTGACTTCATTTTTTATTGGTTTCAAATAATACTTCTAGATCTACAACTTTCATGAAGATTATAGAGCAAGATTCTGCCTTTAAAAGGATCATAAATAAGACATAAGATGACGATACAAACTAAGACGATGCAGAAAGTCAAACTAAGATGATCAAACTAAGACGATGCAAAAAGTCAAACTAAGACAAAGCAAACTGAGACGAAGAAAAAGTCAACTAAGACAAAGCAAAAGTCAAATCAAGATGAAGCAAACTGAGATGAAGCAGAAGTCAAACTAAGACGAAACAAAAATCAAACTAAGACGAAACAAACTGAGACAAAGCAAACTAAGACGAAGCAGAAGTCAAACTAAGATGAAACAAAAGTCAAACTAAGACGAAGCAAACTGAGATGAAGCAAACTAAGATGATGCAAACTGAGACGAAGCAGAAGTCAAACTAGAAGTCAAACTAAGACGAAGCAGAAGTCAAACTAAGATGATGCAATATTACAACTTGAAATGCTCATATCTCTCAACTCTGATATCAAAAATTTACAAACTTTATCTCGTTGGAAAGCTGGAAAGATCATCTACAAAGTCCAAGAAGACAACTTTGCCAAAATTTATTTAGATTAGTCCAGATTTTCTCCTGAAGTTAGAACATGAATTTTACATTCAGCTCCAATGTACTACACCCAATTCTCAACTTGTATTCAAATAGGGTAAGAACCAATAAAAACAATCTTACCCTAGTTAGTGTCATAGGAAGTCCAGCGACGGAAGTCACAATTTGAGAAATTTTTAGTTTTGACTCAACGATGTTTGTTGGTTTGATGGAGCAATTAACTTTGCGATAAAAAAAGCACCCACGCATGACATCACTCTTATATGAATGTTAGGGGAATTTAGGTTATAAATTAGGATTTTTAGTTAGGGGTTTTATGGATAATCGGCAGAGACAGAGATTTGAGTTAGTTAAAACAACGTTGTCATTGACATGTGATAGTGCCATGTCAGTAGAGATAATAGCGAGACTAACGTCGGGCTAGAATTAAAAAAATAAAAGTTTGGACATTTTATTGCTACTTTTTAAAATTCGGGCTATAATTGAAAAATTGATGAAAGTTTGAGTTTTTTTTGGTAATTAACCCTCTTCATTAATACTGAACAATATTTTAATTTTAATAACAACAAAATGTTATTTTACATAATGGGATGATCGATTTTGGAATATGGAAGGATGATAATTTGAGCAAAAACAACAGTATTTTCATCTTTTATCCTATTAGAAAAAAAATGATATTTTTGAGATAATTAAATCTACAATTTGGAGAAAATGATAATTTATTATTATAATGAAACGTGAATAACACTAAAAAACTTAAAAATATGTAAACATAATTTAATTTTATAAAATAAATGGTGTTTAAATTTATAAATAAAATTAGTTAATTATAAAATATTTAATTGATTTTAACTAGGGGTGGCATTTGGGCCTGGGCCCGACCCAAGATTAACAGGTTAGGTCGGGGTTGATTAAGCCTAGGATTTAGGCCGAACAACATACTAATTGAAAATGATATCGTTTTACTTCAAAATGATACCATTTTTAATTATCACTTTTGTTGCCAAGACAAAATAAAAGATGTTGTATTATGCTTTCGTTTGTTAGAAAATAAAATGACATAATTTTACATTAGGCTAACCTTTCTTTAAAAAACTTCACTCTCACTCCCTCTCTCTCTTACCAACTGCCCTTACTCACTTAATCATTAATTGCCCCTTCATCGCGACAGTCACCACCTTTTCAACCTCCAACCACGATGACCTCTTCACCTCGCTCTCCCTCCAGCCATCCCTTTGCGTCATTGCCTCATTGCCCTGCTTCCTTGCAATATAGTTTTTTTCTTCATCACCTCCTACCCACTAAGGTAAAGTTCCTCTGTTGTATTCTAGTTTTGAATATTTTGATTGAAGATTGAATTTGGAAAATACTAGAATTTCTATGATTGTTGCCATCGGGGATATGTTTTTGTATACTTATGTGTACATGACTGTGTAAGTCACTATGAGTTTCATAGACTTACACTGTCACACACACATCTTGTAAGTCAATCAGTCCACAAAACTCATGATGGTATGAATGTCACTGTGTAAGTCTTCGAAAACACATATATGCTTGTGTGTGTTGTGTGACACGATCTCAGTCATGTATGTCACTAATAAGTGAATTGACAAACTTTAAACATATGATTATGATTTATGTTCTCCTCTTCTCTCCTTTGTTTATGAACTATTGATTATGATTATGAATAACACATATATTTATATGTTGATTGTTTTAGATGGATGAGCATATTCCTTCAGTGGAGAGCTATTATCCGGTATCAGAGACATAATTGAAAACTTTTAATCTCGTACTAAGCGAAAATAGAAGTCCAACTCCAATTCAATTAAAAAGTGAAGTTTGAAATCACTTCAGTAAGATTAGATAAATGGATAGAGTACACAAAATCGAATGTGAGTATTGTCAAAAGAAGTTGGCTGATAGTTCAAAAGGTAGAATCTCTCATTTAAAGAGACATGTGGATTCATGTAGTAGAAAAAAGATCATATTACGAGGTTAAATATTTTTTACCCCTAACCTTATGAGAAGGAAGAATGAAATGTCTGTAACATCTTATAACAGTAATAGATCAATATTTTTTATTACTTTTATAGTAATTGGTAATGAAAATCCAATATATATAGTTGATATCAAAATATTTCGGATGTTTTACAACTCTTTGCAACCTCCCTTCAAGGTTTCAACTAGGAATACATTCAAGAAGAATATTATGAAAATATACAAGGATAAAAAGAAAGAAATTTGAAGAAAATTGTCTAGTATTAGAAGACGAATTATCATTTCAATAGAAATGTGGATAGTCGATATCCAAAAGAAGGGTTATATGGTGATGACAACATATTATATTGACAGTAACTAGACCCTACACAGTAAACTTTTGAGGTAATTTATATAATTAAGAGAAAATAAATTTTGGAGGTAGCGAAGCTTCGAGTGGTGTCTATGGAGGACCTGGGAAATGTCTTAGCAGAACGTGGATTGACAGTCGCTAATCATCCAAAGAAAGGGAGGTCTCTGCGAACAACCAAGGATTTCAATCCAGGTCTTTTTTTCTCTTTGTTTCACTGCGAATTGGTAGTTGCGAGCTTTGGTTTTGCGCTACCTGAGATATCGTTTGGTGCTGTATTGCAGGAGATGTGATTCTAAGCCAAGAGCCATATGTCTGTGCACCGAAGAATTCTAATGCTGAGTGGAGATGTGATGGGTGTTTCGCGTCAACTAACCTCAAGAAGTGCTCTGGTTGTCAAGTTGTTTGGTACTGTGGGAGCTCATGCCAAGTGAGTGCGTTTAATTTTCTACTTCCTAGGATTAAAAGTTAAAGACAGTGTGTGAACTGGAAGGATTATCTAACGCGAGAAAATGAGTGCACGATTCGATTATAGTTGTTATTCTTTTCTGGAAGCTTAGAAATAACGAGATTTTTTTCGTTTACTTCACAGAAGTTGGAATGGAAATTGCATCGTCTTGAATGCGGTGCTCTTGCTAAACTTGAGAAGGACAAACGAAAATCTGTTACTCCTTCCATACGCTTGATGATCAAACTCTTCCTTAGGAAAAAATTGCAAACTGACAAGGTAATTGACTAATATGTCGTCTAGTTTTATAACGGCAGTTAGTTCTCTTGTTTTTCCTTTTAATTTGTAGTGGCTCAAATCATTGCTTGTTATCATATTTCAATTTGATATCCTATCCTTCACTTGTTGCAATATGGATCACTATAGCCATGTTGCTTTTAGTTTTTCTATTGCAGAACCTTTAGCTCATTGTCTTGTCTTCCTTGGTAGTCTAAAAGCTAAATCAATTACCCTTATGTTTTAACTGCCAGATCATCCCTACAACAGCTACAGACAATTATAGTTTGGTGGAGGTGTTGGTTTCTCGTATCCTTCTAACTTACCTTGTTGTGGTTAATCAATTAAAAGTAGTGCCTTTTCATGATGTCTTGTGTGATTCCACTGGTTGATATTTTGTTTAACCTTCAATGTTGTAAAGACATGAAAGAAATTGATGAGAAGCAACTAGTGCTTTATGCACAGATGGCCAACCTTGTCAGCTGGATCTTGCAGTTGTCCGATGTCAATATAAAGGAGATTGCAGAGAACTTCTCTAAGGTCCTCAACTTATAGTATGCACATCTTTTCATTTTGTTCACTTTCATTCACATTTATGTTTCAGGTGAGTAGTTGATGATAGTACCGACCTCAAGTTCCTTATGAGAACCTGGGTGATAATAGCTTATACCTTGAGCCACTACACAAGAAGTGGCATTTTTACTGTTTCTGGAAACTTGATTTATAACTTATTGTATTTTATTAATACTTGAATTATCCCAGTTATATGGTTGACTTCACATGTATTTAAATTTGCTGCACAAGTGAAGTGCAAAGATGCGTAAGTGAGTAATCTAGATTTTATTGTCGTACAACTACAAATACATTATCACTTGGTTTTCTTTTTGATGCAAAAAATTCTATGTATTGCCTCTAGGCAAGTCTCAGCTGGATACTGTCTTCTTTATGCTTGGTTTTTATCTGATCCTTGACAATTAAATGCAGCTTGCTTGCAATGCCCATACCATTTGTGACAGTGAACTGAGACCTTTAGGTACAGGAGTTTACCCTGTTATTTCCATAATAAATCATAGGTAATCAAATTGGTGGGCCTCTACTTTAGTATTTTATGTTGTTTGCGTTGTTGAACATGTCTGATGGTGCAGCTGCTTGCCAAATGCTATTTTGATATTTGAAGGAAGGTCAGCTGTTGTACGAGCTATACAACCCATCCCGAAAGGTGATGAAGTAAGTCATACTCTTACTATTCATTCCACTACCAAACTGTTCTTGAAATGTTATATGTAATTGAATCTTGGACTTTGTCTGTTCACAAGTATTAGATGGGCTCAGCTGTCCTTTTTTCAGAATTATGTAAATGAATTGAGCCATATGAAGAGGTGAATCTATTAGGAAAGTATAGGAATCCCAGAGGTAGAATTGTTGTATCTGGGTATACACGTGTATGGTGCATGTGTGGGTGAATGGACACACCTTAGCGGATCTATTTGTTTCTGCAGTTATACCACGTTGGGCATTAATGTAAAAAGGCCAGTATGAAATTCACAGCCAATAGTCACATAAAAAAATGTATGTGAATGCAAACTACACTTGATTGTACTGTGATGACGGTGGCAAAAAACAGAACAGTAGTCTGTCTGATATGATTGCCTTTCCAAGATCGAATTTGAATGGGTGAGACGGTAGGCATGCTTACTGCGTGTCTTCTCATTAGAAGTATTAAGCAGATCATATTCTTCTGTTCGTTTTTGACACTTTTAATGATCTTTCTCCACTAACATGCACCATCTTTGTTATTAAATAAGAAAAATTAGTCATTGCAGTATGATACTTTTTCTGACTTTACTCTCGTTTTAACATCTGTGCCTGTGTTTCAGGTAGTTGTAATTACATTTCAATTTATAACTCAATTCTGCTCAGCTATTTGATTAGTGGTCTTCAAGTCTCGATTTATTGCTTTACCTTATCAAAATTTTTATCTTTCTCTAGTGAAATGTCATGTTGACTTTTCATGGTTTAACATTGAGTTGTTATGATGCATCCCTTTGTGCCAACTCTAAACTGCAATTCACCTGATGGCTTTTGCCAGGTAACAATAACTTACATAGAAACTGCTGCAAGCACTGTGACTCGGCAAAAGGCTCTGAAAGAACAATATTTTTTTGTTTGCACATGTCCCCGCTGCATCAAAGTGGTACTCTGTGCAGTCAACATTAAGATGCTTTCTGTTTATCTAGTTTACAGCAGATGCATTTATGCTTATTCCGTATTAGTGTCATCATGCATATTGTTTTGCATCCCCTGTGGTACATATCTTGGCACCTTTCCTCCAAGACTTATCTGTTTAAAATTTTATATCTTGGTTAATGACTTGTGCAAATTTAGGTTTATCTACCTTGATTTTGAAACAGGGAAAGGTAAAGGTGTGCTAGAACACTGTATAAGATTGCTTGTATTAATTATCTTTTTTTTTTTTGTTGAAACGTAGTTGTATAACTGGAAAGAACAGTTGGGCCAGTTAACAATTCTTAAATTTACTTGACCATCCATTGAAAGAGAGCAGTGGCATTTTTTGAATGAATTTGCAGGGTCAGCGTGATGACATTGAAGAAAGTGCAATTTTGGAAGGCTATAGGTGCAGAGATGAGAGATGCAATGGTTTCTTGCTTCGTGATTCTGGTATGTGATCTATTTTTACAATTAATTGGGGTATGCAGACATTTCAATTTCTTACATTTGGATGTGCAGACGACAAAGGATTTATTTGCCAACAATGTGGCATTCTTAGGAGCAAGGAAGAGGTGAAAAAGATATCAACTGAAGTAAAAGCTATCTCAGACAAGTTGCCTAAGTCTGCCTCCTCTGGTAGTATCCTTTTCTCGTTGTTTTTGATGACAAATGTTAGTCAATTTTCCCCATTCTATCTTTCAAGCAACAGCAACCATATCCCAACTGCAAAAGATAAGACAGTCTTTCAGTTGTGTTGGTTCAGCTATATTCTTCTCGGTTGCTTCACAGGGATCAGAAAAGGCTCAATCCTTATCTTAATTTAGATAATCAGGAAATTATTTCTGTGTATAAAATGATTGAGAGACTCCAAAGGAATCTTTTCCATCCCTTTTCAGTTAGCTTGATTCAAACTCGAGAACAACTTATTAAGGTATTTTTCTGACCTTCCTTTTTTCTTCAGTAATTGTTCTAAAATAGTAATACTCATCCTCGATATGGTAGAGTCTAATATTTGTATTTGCATTAAATTTTCCTATATGCAAATTGGATGGGATATATTATCTTCAGTTGTTGATGGAGGCAGAAGACTGGAGAGAGGCACTATATTATTGCAGACTGACTATTCCTGTCTATCTGAGTATGTCCTACTTCAACTTTATTCTGAGTGAGCAATACATCATAAGTATCCTTAAGCTGTTTGATTCGTCATCGAGAGTTTGGTATGGTACAACCAAATGACATATTCGTGGAAATTCTATCTGCAAAGTCATACAAATATTTAAATTATCCCTGAAGTGGCGTAATCTTCTCTTTCATATTGAATTAGCTTACTTTCTCTTTCCCTGTGGTATTTATTTGTGTATGATTTTCAAATTACCTTCATTGCAGTGCAGATTTCTTGACTTCCATGGTATATAAATTTTTGGATGTGTAGTGCATCTTTCAACTCAAGCAACAGCATTATTTTTTTCTTTTAGACATCATTTCGAAGTTGACATCCAGAACTTATTGATTTGTTTCATTGCAGGAGTATATCCAAAGTTTCATCCTTTGCCTGGATTGCAGTATTACACCAGTGGGAAACTTGAATGGTTAGATGTCCATCTCATTAGGTTTAGTTAATTACTTCACTCATGTTTATCGTTCGTCTTAGTTTTACACGATTTTGTTTTTCCTGAAAACTAATAACACTCTTCTTATATAAAGTCCTGTTGTTTTCCCTAGGCTCTTGTAGTTGAGAAATTTTTGCTACATATATAGGTTGTAGCATTTAGGTTGAGTGGAAAGCCTGACCGTTCAAATTTTCAGTAACATCCTGTCTGGCCGTGCTAGGAAAAATGAAATAAGTACATGTATTTACTGTCAAAAGAACATGGCGAATAACCAGAATAATCTCATTTCAAAGTAAACAAAGACCAGAAAAGTTCAGACTCCTTTGGTTGCTAACAATCTAACATAGAGAAGTGCTTTTCCAAAGCATTTAAAAGTAATTTAGAAGCTGTTATTACAGGTTGCTTGGTGACACAAATGATGCCGTACAATCACTGACCAACGCAGTTGATATATTGCGAATAACTCATGGGACAAACACACCCTTCATGAAGGAGCTTATCATGAAGTTGGAGGAAGCACGTGCAGAAGCTGCTTACAATCTTTCGTCCACGAATGAGTAGTGAATTTTATGTCGTGTTTCATTCCAGATATACGGCTCACTACAGAAATCAATTCCTGGAAGCCGTACAAGCTGGTCTTGCGAGTAGATCAATTCATACAAGTGATTTAGCCGAGAAAGTGTTGACTCCTACCCGGTACCTGCGGCACATTTAGCCCATGCACAGCCCTCCACATGCTTATACTGTAATGTCACGGCTGCTTCCAATTGCTGCACAAATAGATCTTTTGTGGTTGATGTGTACATTTTGTTTCGCATATTTAATCAACAGTTTAGGATGAAACTGTTTGATGTATTTGAAGAAACAGATTAGAGACTATGTTGACAGCAAGCCCTGATAGATCTTGCAGATTTTAGAACTCAGAGTAGGGGCTAGCATTTTTGCTTCAATTTAGTGTTACACCTTTGGCAATGGACGTTTTACTTTTAGGCGTTCTGCAGTGGACGTGTTACTTTTAGGTAAGCCTTAAGTGTGTTTCGCTGTATAACTTAATCTGATTTTTATTTTAGTGACTGTTTGTCTTCACTTTGGATTTTGATTTTTTGTTTTTATTTTTAAATTCAATTAAAATTATTTATTTAAATGATTCAGTTTCATTTTTAGTTCAAAACTTATGAAAAGTATAAAAATTGGTTTCTAATTTTATTTTTATTTTATTAAATATATATTATTTAATTGTTAACTATTGTTTATTAAAATTATTTATTTTATTTTAGTTTTTGTAATTATAAAAAACTAGAAAATATTTTTAACTTAATTTATTTTTAAATTTTATCTAATATTTAATTATTAATAGGGGTAAAAGATATCTGTCTCTTTGTAGTTTGAATAATTTTAGAAAAAATCTTAATCTTTAAAATTTTTTAAATTCTTTTCTAATTTTTATTTTTTAAAATTCTTTTAGACATTGATTAAAAAATAACAACAAAATATGTAGTAAGGATATTATTTGTGGATTAATAAAATATTATGTATATGAGGATTTAATATAATCATTAGATTTGAACCAAACTATTTAAATCTGACTCAAACTAATTATTCATTGTAATTATCTTAAATCATTAATTTAATTTAAATTTAATTGGTTCATATCAAGTTTAATAGTTGAATTAAGTTATCATATTAGTTACATTTAATTAATTCACGTGTGATATTTATATCGCATATATTTCGACATTTTTTAAATCTAATTTTAAGGGAAAGGGTTATATAAAAACTAAAAATTGAAAGCAATTTTCCAATAATTTTAGAAATCAAGAAATTTTTCCAAGATTACTTAAATTATATGAGAGGTTTATATCTTTTACCTTCTTATCAGTAATAAAAATACATTAACAATCAAAACGAATAAGAATTGTTTTTCTTTCTTTTTGTGATTTACAATTTTGATTTTTGTTTTCATTTGTTACCATGGCTATAAATTAATTTTTTATTGCTCTTCAAAATGGATAATTTTTATTTAGTGAACAATTGTTTTAAATGTGAATCTATTAAAGTGAACAATTGTTTCTTCATTGACAAGTATGAGACAGACTCTTAAAAGTTTAAATAGCTTCCCTTTATTTATAGTGGTAGACATTGCACAAGCAAAAGCATAAGCAGTTAAAACAAATATAACCTGCAACTAAGTTGATGTACTCATGTTTAGATGAGGATATGCGATTGAACATGAATATTATAGATTCAAGCTTAACTTTATTAATAAGGGTCTTTATATTCAAACTCAACTTTTCTAGTATGCTCAAGGAACTCAATAAGACCTACATTTCTTTAGTTCCTAAAACGGTAAAATCTACTTTCTTGCATGACCATAAGCCCACCTCCTATTGTAAGATAGTTTAAAAGGTGCTTTCTAAAATGATTGCTTAAAGGGTGCTTTCTAAAATGATTGCTTAAAGATTGAAGAATGCCAAAAGCTTCTCATTAACCCTTGCCATTTTGCTTTCATTCAAAATAGATATATTGGTAATGGTATTCTTCTTATTGAAGAATTTTTAAGTATTATCGCATCAAAACTTCAATTAAGTTGCACTCTTAAGATTGACTTTAATAAGGCCTTTAATGTAACATCCCATCACTGATGGGATGGGTACAATTCATTTTATACGTATTTGGCATGTGTATTTATTATTGAATTGAGCATATTTGGCAATTAGTGTATTGGTATTCGTACGTACATACATGTGTGACATATTTCTGGTTTGATTTGGATAATTTGGATTTGGAGAGGATTAGGTCAAGTGTGATAATTAGGTCAATTAGGCACGAGAATTGAATTTGAGTTAGAAATGAGATTTAGGAAATTGAAGTATGAAATTGGAGTATATGATTATGAGTTTTCTATTTTTGAGGATTTATAGAAATTTTTCTGGAATTTTCGGAGTAACAGGTCCGGACCGAAAAAATTGATCAATGACTGATTAATTGGAATTCTGGTTCCTAAATGGATTATCCAATGGCACGGACAGATTAGAAATTTGACTTGAGGAATTACAGTTTAGCCATAAGAATTCGGGAGAAATTAGAATCTGAAATTGGACTGAGGTTGTTCGGACTGGCCTTGTGGCAATTTCATTTGCCAAACAAGCCTTGTTTCTCCTTTGTATATAAACCCTAACCCTTTGAAAAGCTAGCTTCGACGATTGCTCCTTTGATTTTGAGAGAATTTGCTTCCCTTGATCGTGGATTCTCTTCTTGTTTTCTCCTTGCTGTTGATCTCCTCTTCCACCCTTGATTGATTTCTCTTTGACTTGGAGAAGAAGATGATGAAGATGAGCTTGAGTTTCGAGGTTGCCGAGTTTAGTTCAGTTGAGAGCTCTTGATGTACAGATGGATTTGGGACAAGATGGAGCTCTGATGGCGACTTTCAGGCTCAGGCCGGTATTGCATGATCGGATTAGGAGAGTGCAGGATCAGGATCCAGCGTTGGTGAGATTGATGGATAGAGTCAGATCTGGATGGCTGTATGAGTTTGAGTTGAGAGATAGTACATTGTGGATGGGTCAGAGGTTGTGCGTCCCTGATGTAGATGATCTGAGGCGGGAGATTTTGGAGGAGGCTCATTTGGCGGCTTATTAGGGCTTCAAGCCCAATGTTTTCAGAGCCAATGGCTCAACGTATATGAGCTCAGGCGCATGATCACAACAACGAAATAAAATGAAAGAGTCACATGTACATTGCATATATGAATGTTTAAATGTGAATTGTATGAAAGGTGTACCGTGTTATAAATGTGAAATTGGAATGCATGTGATTCTTATTTGTAATAAATGTGATAGTATATGATACTGTGTAATTGTTTGGTTATGTATGAGTTGGGTGGACCATCGATGATGGTTTCTCGCTGAGTTCGCAAACTCACCCAACATTGCATCTATTTTTCAGGACAGCTATAGTTTGACTTTTAGCTCCGTCAGTGAGACTTTTTCTGCTGTGTGTGTGCCGGCGAGAGGAGCATGGCCCACAGGTCGGTCAGCTGGGGATCTTTCGGGATATTTTGTGGATGATCTAGTTAGGAGTAGTTACTGTTATTTTGGGCATGTACAGTTGTAAATATAAACGAAGTGTGAACTTATGTTTTAAGAAATGAAATGAGAAGTACTTTTGGGGTTTTTAAAATTGAACAACTTCGATATTACTACTTTATTCTATTGATGCCATGAGGTTTATAGAAATGATCGAATCGTAGTGCACCCTTATCGTAGGTTATGTATCGGTACAACCTACGGGCGTCCCGGTGTATACCCTACGGTAAGGGGGCGCTACATTAGGTGGTATCAGAGCAGTATCGGTATGGCACCGTATGAGGCATTATATGGACAACAGTGCAGATCCCCTCTTTATTGGGATGAAGAGGGTATGTGGATGTTAGAGGGCCCCGAGCTGATCCAGTATACAGTGGATAAGGTGCAGTTGATTCGGAGTCGCATCAAGGCGGCTCAAGATAGGCAGAAGAGCTATGTGGATCAGCACTGGAGAGAGATGGAGTATACTATGGGTGATAGAGTGTTCCTCAGAGTGTCTCCATGGAGAGGAGTTCTCAGATTTGGCCGTAAGGGCAAGTTGAGTCCTCGGTATATCGGTCCATATGAGGTTACTGAGCGGATTGGACCGTTGGCCTATAGATTGGCCTTACCGAGTGAGATGTCGCAACTTCATGATGTATTCCATGTGAGCATGCTCAGACGATATAGATCAGACCCGACGCATGTGATCCCGGCTCAGGAGATCGAGATCGCTAGTGATTTGAGTTATGTTGAGGAGCCGGTACGGATTATTGGATCGTGGGTCAAGCAATTGAGATCCAGGGTTATTCCATTGGTGAAAGTCCTTTGGAAGAACCATTCGACTGAGGAGGCGACTTAGGAGACTGCGGAGCACATGAGGAGACAGTACCCTCATCTGTTCGATCAGCCAGTTAAGAAAATTTCAGGACGAAATTTTATTAGGAGGGGAGAATTGTAACATCCCGTCACCGATGGGATGGGTACAATTCATTTTATACGTATTTGGCATGTGAATTTATTATTGAATTGAGCATATTTGGAAATTAGTGTATTGGTATTCGTACGTACATATATGTATGACATATTTCTGGTTTGATTTGGATAATTTGGATTTGGAGAGGATTAGGGCACGTGTGATAATTAGGTCAATTAGGCACGAGAATTGAATTTGATTTAGAAATGAGATTTAGGAAATTAAAGTATGAAATTGGAGTATATAATTATGAGTTTTCTATTTTTGAGGATTTATAGAAATTTTTCTGAAATTTTTGGAGTAATAGGTCCGGACCGGGAAAATTGATCAATGACTGATTAATTGAAATTCTAGTTCCTAAATGGATTATCCAATGGCACGGATAGATTAGAAATTTGACTTGAGGAATTAGGGTTTAGCCATAGGAATTCGGGAGAAATTAGAATCTGAAATTGGACTGAGGTTGTTTGGACTGGCCTTGTGGCAATTTCATTTGCCAAACAAGCCTTATTTCTCCTTTGTATATAAACCCTAACCCTTTGAAAAGCTAGCTTCGACGATTGCTCCTTTGATTTTGAGAGAATTTGCTTCCCTTGATCGTGGATTCTCTTCTTGTTTTCTCCTTGCTGTTGATCTCCTCTTCCACCCTTGATTGATTTCTCTTTGACTTGGAGAAGAAGATGATGAAGATGAGCTTGAGTTTTGGAGTTGCCGTGGGTATCGTTTAGCTTGAATTCTCTTGGTAATTTGGAAGGATTTGAAGCTTAATCAAGTAAGTTCTTACTTATTTATGTTTAAATACTTGGTTTTGAGTTAGATTTGAGCATTGAATTAAAAGATAATTTGTTTGAGAATTGAGAGGTTTTCGGATGATATAGGGTCTGGAAAATTTGATGGTTTTAATTTGGGTGTTTGAGAAATAATGTGGATTTTGATAGATTGAGGTTAGAAATGAGTAGTGTTTAGTAGGAAAAGTTGTTTTGGAGTGATTTGAATGTGTAATGACTAGCCTAAAACAATACTTCTTAGACTCTCAAGAAAAGGTTGGAGCTTATGAATTAAGTCTACAAAGATTTCAAATGCATTATAAGGGACAAAAAAGATGCATGGTTTTGGTTTACTAATTGGCATGAGTTTTCTTCCTCTTCTTGTTGCCAAAGTACAACATCTTGAGTGATTCCTTCCTTAATTCATTAAGGGTGAAGGTAGTCATTGATGGAGCTAACTAGAATTGGCCAATCCATACTAGTATGAGATTCTTTGAAATAAAAGAAAGGCTTCTAAATCTAGCTCCAGACTAGGATTAAAATGATAAATGGATTTGACTTAAAATAACTCTAAAGCATTCATTAATTGATCTTGCTTGGAAATTTACATTCCACCTAAACAAAATAAGCTACTTGTCCTCTTTAACTTAAATCATAACCAAGTTTATTGGAATGGAATTGTGGAATGGTTATGCAATAAATAGAACTTATGAAAAAGGGATCTCATTTTATTTAGAATGACCTTTTGATTATTGATCTATATGATCTAGATTGGGAGAAATCACATAGTATATAGAGGTAGCAAACTGGAGGAACCTATATTCTTGATGTCAGTTTATTTTAAATGGCCTTTAGTTACTTGACTTATGTGATTTGGATTAAAAGAAATCATAAGGTGTTTTTGAGGTACCTAGCTAGAGGAACACATATTTTAGAGGAATAATATGACATGGATATATAATGTAATGATGTTGAAGCTCAGTGCGATTAACTTTAGCAAACATATAGCTCAGGCTTAGAGATTGATATAATAACCAAGCTAAAACCTAGTACACTTAATTAAAGGTCTAGAAGTACTTTATTAGCCAGGGTCATTATGATTCCAGCTAACTTGATAATTGATAGCTTACCATTAGATTTAGTAGTTGATTGTAAACTATGAAAAACCTTGTAATGTCTCTTTTATCTTAAGTTATAACATTGGCATCAGAATTAATTCAAGGTCTCTGGCACCGATTAGTTTCTACTTATGGTTACTTAATACTTCTTGTAATGTGTTTTAACTTGGTACTTCTCTGTAGGCTTCATCAATTTTAATTCAATTAAAAAATTAATGAACCAAAGGTAAGATATAAAGCCTAATCTTGAAAAAATTGTATCGAATTATAAAGATGCAACATGTCTATAACAATTCATATTGATAAAAGTGGAGAGTTGAGAGAGAGAGAAAAATGTTATCAAGGCAATAATGGTGTTTGAAAATTTTATGAACATTCTAAAGAAAGTTCAACGGAGAGGAGGAAGATAAGGAAGAAGAATAAGATAATTTAGCGTGTTAGTGTTGAAGATAGGATGTTGTAAACTTTTGGAGTGTGGGAGAAAGTTAGCCTCCTTATCTATATGTAAATCTAAATGAAATCTTAAATAAGAAAAAAGAAAAATTAATTATTGAAAAACTTTATAAAAAGATGAGATTAAGTGGGATTTGAGAGACACAATATTCAATTAGTACTAGGTTGGAAGAACAAGAAAAAAAGTTTTTAAGGACTATAATAATAATATGGATTAAAAGGAAGAGGGAATAGAATATAACTTAAAAATTCATTTAGGAAGAGGTTACATCAACATAACATAGGAAAGATGCGAGTTTCTTCATAAGTGTGATGAAAATATGTCTTATCAAGAAAGGAAAATTTGATAACCGACAAGGTAACAAACTTGGTAAGTGATTAACTGACCTGCAAACTCAAAATGATTATTGTTATATGTATCAACTAGTATCCACTATGCATCAATATGAATTAAATTGATAGGTCTCGCTTAACAATCAATAATAAAGGAATCAAAATAAAAAAAATAAGAATGCAAATAGAAAGTGAGAACCGGAATAGATATAAAATTATTGATTATGCGTGTTTGGTATGATATTAAACAAAGTTAATAGTTATGCTTTAGTATTAAATATTAAAAATAATAATGAGAAATTTTATACTCATATTTAGTTATTATATGATTTATTTGTAAACAAATAATTAAAATATTTTAAATTGTATAAGTAATTAATTAAAATTTTCAAATATTTACAAAATTATTAATTTTTAAATAATTATTAATGATTTTTATGATAAGAATAAAGGTATCGATGAACATAATAAAATAATTGTTAAAGAAATTGACATAAAATATCTATGTAATTTTGATGATAATATTATGAAAAGAATCAAGATAATATTTTGATAATAATTTGATAATATTTTAATAATATCTCTTATATCTTATTCTTAATATTTGATTCTGGTTCTGCTGGATTCTGGCTGAACTGTACGTTACCGTTTGGATCCATGAGTCGGTTGCTTCACGTAAGAGTTTCGGTGTGAAGTTCCTGTAAAACAAAGAAGGCACATCAGGGGTTGTGTCCCGATTAGCCCCCTCCGACGCTCAAGTCAGTCTTTTGGTGAAGGTGGGATTGCTGTAAGCAGGAAAAATTAGGGTTATGATTATGCGTACCTTCATCATGATGAAATCATACCTTATATATGGGATGGATGCTAGGGTTAAGTCTTTACGTAGACTTCTACCTCTGCATGGAAGGTTTTCTCCTGCTAACGGGCTGTGGAGAGCGTGGATCGGGCTTGGGCTTGACATAGCAATTAGGTAGGAGATTGATCTTTGAAGAATGGACCGATCGGCCCACGGGTCGTTTTGACTGGGTCCGGGCCCAGCACTGCCGACCCAACCATAAGCCCCCTACTCCTCGAGTCTGAGCGAAGAGAAAGGTTGGAGGAGTATGTGGAGGTTTTGTAGCTCGTACATAGGACGACTCGTAATTGGGGCGATCGGTCGGACATTGAGATGTAGCTCGTCTACAAGACGGCTTGGGCAGTCCCGATCGATTGGATGTCGACTGGTTGTATGTGACTGCTCGTACTGGGATCGGTCGACCGAGTGCCCTAACTGATCGGCCTCGGCACTTATTGCACGACAGCTCGCGCTGAAGCAGATCGGGTGGTCATCATTAGTGGGCGTGTGAAAGTACTTGAAGCATTTATTGTTTGACGGCGCGTGCCCTCTGACAGCTTTTCAGAATCTGAAACGTATCGTCCTTGTAACCGTTGTGCAACTGTCCCGTATGTCCTTTCAACTGTCGCGCCACTCCAAATTTCGAACAACCCTAATTTTTCTTGGCTCAGATTATGCCGCGTATCCAAGCATAGCTCGGATTTTCTCCACGCGTCGCGTTTTGACTGGATCGCAATTTGAACGTTTCCTTATAAATGCTCAGGATCGACAAACAGCTTGGTTTTCTTCACGTTTGTTTCGTTCTTGCTTCTACTTTGCTTTCATTTGCTCTTTTTTACTCAGTTCCCGGAAATTTCCTTCAGCCGTCGTCCAATTTTCCCCATTTCCAACCACTAAATAGGTACGTCCTTTTTTTCATTCCCTCTTTTAAAGCTTTCTTTTCCAAAAATTCTCTTTTTGGTAAGCATGTCGACGGCCAGTTCTAGAAGTATGGTAGGGGTCGTTGAGGAAATATCGGTGAGAGAAAGGAAGGATGGGTTAGTTGTGGAATCGCCGCCGAGAACTGTATCGACGATGGCCGCGGCAGAGCTGAAATGATCGGTCGTCAGGAACAATATCCCCATGTCTTGGGGACCCAGGTTAGTGTTGGGGAATGAGCGAATCCACAGTAACTTGAGTGGGTACTTCGCTATCTCTAACAGTATTTTCTCGGTTGGTGGCATGAGGCTTCCATTCACCCCTATTATTCACGAGGTGTGCGCCGAGTTCCAATTAATGTCGAGCCAAATTACTCCAAATAGCTGGAGATTCATCAATGGTCTGGCGTTGCTGTGTCACCAATTCGACCATCCGCCCTCAGTTGGTGTCCTGCGTCATTTTTTGAGAATGAGTCAGAGTCCGAGCTCTGGGATCGGGATCCCTTCACTACAGTATAAAGACGCCCGATTTCGCCCGGCCGGTACATACTCTAAGGTCTCCGCTTGGCGAACTAAATATTTCTTTGTGAAGCCCCCTGGGTCCTCTTCTGAGTCTCAGCCATGGAGGTACCCCTTAGCCGAGCAGTGGAATGACACATCGGGCATGTCGCTCAGCAGAGAGGAGTGGGAAGTAATCGGTCGGATAAAGGGGCTCGGCCGATACAACTTTACTCGGCTCATTCGAGGATACTCCGGGAGGGCCTCGGCCGATTCCCTTCTTATCCACCCCCCGCCACAAATTAGCGGGTTGGGAGAGGAGGTCGCCCCGTTTGGTTGACCCCTCGTGTTTACATTACTTGCAGCGTTTTGACCATTAGTTTTGCTTTCTCTGACTTGTGTTTGTTGTCGT
>JANTNU010000006.1:10973393-10991952 GCA_024752395.1 Erythroxylum havanense
CTGATTTTAAGGTGTTATTGAGCTAGAACTGAAGCTTAGGACTTGAACCAAGGTTTAGATGTGTTGCATTTGCAAAACGGGAAGGATTGAGGTTGGAAAATGCTGGAAAATCGGGTTTGGAGACTTTCTTCAGACCTGCACATCGCAACGTGCTCATGAGCACGCCACGACGTGCAAGGAATTTGTGTTCGTCGAGACGTGCACAAAGGCCATTTATCGCGGCGATCACAGGCCGTTCGTCGCGACGAGCACGGGTCGTTCGTCGCGACGAGCGTGACCTTCGTCCCGGCGAGCCCCCTGTTTTCAGCAAAGATGAATTTTGGTATTTTGAGCATATCTTTTTCTATAGAAGTTCAAATGAGGTAATTTTGGATTCTTTGTGAACTAGAGCTGTAGGACTATAAGTTTTATGAAGGAAAGAAGTTCGGAATTTGCCCCTAAGATTCGAAAATTTGGTTGGAAGTCGAATGTAGACTTTTAGTGCTTTTACTTTTGATTTTCAAGCTTTTTGGATATTGTTTGAATAGAAACTTGGTTTATTATAGGAAACCAAGCCGACCTGATTCAATCGCAAGAGGAAGGATAATAGTGAGTTGGATTCTCAAGCGATATTAGGTGGGTAATGTACTTATAGTTATTGTGTGATTAGGCAAATTCTTGCCTATGTGTGAATATATGTTATATATTATGTATGTTTAAACATGATTTGTTATAAGATTTGAAGGATTTTGATTTCGTGTACCTTGTAAGAGCATGAGAATTGATAGAAGTAAATCTTGATTCTGAGCTTGTTATGCCTCGACTTCGGTCCTGGCATTCTGAATAAATGAAAGCATGAAAGCATACCATATGATAAAATGATTCTTAGCATGATTATGTGCTTTTGTTTGGGCGAGAGTGGAATCATTTTGTTCGTCATGTGCATCTTGACAAGAGCCTTCTCCCGGCTGGCCGCTTGTGCCATATGAGCTCCGAATGGAATCATTTTGTTCAGGGTGTAAACTTCGGTTTCTCCCTTTTGTTTCCATGGAACCCTCGATCCGTGTGATGTGCGTTGCATACTTGATCTGTTCACTATGAACTATACTTATGACATGTTTTGTAAGTTGAATTAATTATGTTGAATGCGTATATTACTTGATTAGCATGTGAGTGCTAGAATTGTTGCATGTATATAATATATATACGTACATATTCCTGAATTTGTGCTAGTTACCGATGGCTATAATTATATTAGCCACTGAGCTGTGTAGCTCAACCCATTATTTTTCACTCCTCAGGTGCAACTCGAGACATCAGTTGATCCTTTCCAGGCATTGAAGAACTCCGCAATAGTTAAAGATCATTGCATTAAGTTAGTGGCTATTTTAGACAGCTTTTAAAGCATACCGGCATTGAGCATCCTCATGTATTTTGGATTTACAGTTTGATATGTATTGTTTCATATTGAGAATGCTTGTTTCATTTCTTCGGATTTTAATGACATGATGTCTTTTGTAATTGGGGTGATTATCTCTTAGTTAAAATGATTGTGTATGTATGTGCATGTATGTGTATTGTATGATTTCGCATAAATGTTGGGGACGAGTCCAAAGGTTGAGGCGCTCCCCATGGCTAGCAATCCGAGGCCGCGACGAGGCCTCCTCTTTCTCGCTGCTATTTCTTGATCTTTTGCACGTTTTCGATTGTTCCTTCACACACCCCTACCCGGCGCCCCGAGGGGCCACCTCGGGATTTAGGATCCGAGACCCAGGCCCAACATTAATTTTTTAGGTTCAGTTCGAATCAAACCTGAACTCAGGTTCAGGTAAACTTATTTAACATTAAATTGCTAAATAAAGATGGTCTTTTTTATGATTTATTATCATTAAATGGAGTTATAAACTTAACTTTAAATGGTTTAATGGTTATCCTTTATTGATAGCATATAACCTATTAGAATTCATTGGATTAAAGAAGAAAGATGTACATTGGATGGACCATCTTCCTTCTTTCATCATCAAAAACGAAATTGATAGGTCTCATTTAGGTTAATAGACTTTTCATATAGTCATCATAAAGACAAATGAGAAGAGTCTGATTTAATGGCTTCTTTATGATTGATTAAATGAAGAAATGATGCATTGGTTGGAAAACTCTTCTTTCCTTTGTTGTTAACCGAAAGTGTGAGGGAGTAAGAAGGTGTTCTTACATTTTTATCACTCTCTCTCCTATCTTGAAAAAAAATAAAAAATTACATGAGAGTGTCTCATTCTTGGTCTTCTTTCTTCTAAGAAAATTCTCCTCCAAAGTTTTCTTCTCCTTTCCCACCAAAGGATCTTATTAACTAAGTTGTCCAAGAAAAACAAGTGGTAGATCGGATTGGTTCAGGATACAATCTTGAGAAGAGGAAACAATAACAAGAAGAAGAGGATACATCACTTAGGACAGGATATATTGCCTAGGGTAGGATAGCACAGCGATGAGTTAAAGCTATAGCGAAGGAGTCAATAATATAATCTCTATGTTGTTTATGTTTATTATTATCCTTATACCATATCATGTATAGATTGGCATGATGATTTGGATATATTGCTTCCGCTGCAATTTAGATTTCTAAAAGGTTTTGAAATCTACCGTTTCTCTAAATATTACGTGCTTTCTTTTTTCGATCCAACGCATGTATTACAAAATTTTTAGAATTTCACTCATAAATTGTTGAGAAATATGTTGTAAATTCTTCTATCAACTCTCTTGGCTCTAGGCTAGAGCCCACCTCCTTCATCTGCAATGCTTACCCCTAATATCTTTGTTAGTATAGATTTAGATTCTAGTGTGGGAGTAAGGGTACTAGATGGTGTAGCAGGTATGTTAGATGGTGTAGCAACAAGTAGGCAATGTGACTCTATAGGGATTACAGGTGGGGAAGGTAATGCTCATTTGGATGTGTGCTAGCTAGACGCGCAACACCTGATTCTACAGCATTTATAGAATGATATTTCACCTGGACAGACATTGGCTCCTCCAAATGATGGTAACCTGACCTTTGGCCACATAATATCCTTTTTCTCTTATGTGGCATATTTTAAACCTAAAATTCACAATTTATTAATTATTCCACTAATAGAACAATATAAATGAAATATATAAGAATATATTATTGATGTAACAATAAATTTATTCATATAATATTCTATTACTTACACAAATTAATTGTAAATCGAAATCATCATCATCTTTTTTCTGAAAAATTAAAAAAGAAATTCAGGCTCCTCTTCATATCTCTTGCTCTCTATAGATTCCTCATCCTCTCCAAATGAAATTTCAATATATTCATTATTTAGATCGTTTAAAGGTTCGTTCTCTTCATTTATTACATATGCATTTATTTCATGAACAACTTCTTAAAATGCTTCACTTTCAATTCTCTTATTTTCTCCTTGTCCATGCAATTCAAAAAAACCTCTAAGGTTTACTTTGCAAATAGCCAACCAATCTGACTTATCTCCTCTTAAGCTGGGAAAAGGGGCATAATAAACTTGGGTCGCTTGCATCGTCATCACAAAAGTTTTGAATTGTCTAAATCTTCTTCATTTGTTAATTTCAACTAGATTGTATCAGCTATGCACTTTTGTTCCAATATTAGGAGTTGGATCAAACCATTCTTAATTAAATATCACACCCCATTTTATTGGCGATATAGGGTACTCAATTTCAAGTATCTCAATAATTTTACTATAGTAATCCATCAATTCTCTCAGTATGCAAACCCCATTATTTACTGTTGTTACTATAGCCATGATATTTTGTATGAAATTTGCATCCATTAACAAAATACACCAAATACGATTTAATAATTAGCAAAGGTCCTTTTGCAACATCACATATGATCTTGTTCTCTGTTAGATTTTTTTAGGCCTACATAAAAAATTATCATATTAAATAGTATAATGCCATTTAAACACCTTGATATGATAATTCAACTATTTCAATTATTACAAGTCAAAATTTACATATTTCTTGAACCATCGAGGAAAGTGGCTTTTAACTTCTTTATTGATGTCATCCTGTGTTTTTTCAGACATTACCTCGCGTAACCATTCCTTGTATAATCTAAAAGCATTATTATGTATTTTAGTTGTAAACACCACTCACCTCGAAAACACAAATAATTAATTTCAAAACTAAGTTATACTTACTGCATGATAGGCTAAACCTCTTGGCAATTCAATAAAATGTAACCATGGGTAGCCTTTATTTCTTCTTCTATTAACATTCTCTTATTGAGCATCCATATGTTCGTCCAGAATATGTGAAAATGGATAAGTTACCATCAACTTCACCCGTTTCATGTCAATCGTCATTACAAGAAACTTTTCTTTCTCCTATATGCATATGCAACTCAAAATAATATGAAAAAGAGGTACGTGCTTCCTCTACTCAATAAGCATTACATATCAAATCTTCAACGCTAGCCTTGTTTTTAACATTTTTCTTCAAGCGATGCAAATACCTACATTAAAAATAGGGTTATTGCAATTATTGATTAAAACATGCTATAAGTTTTATTTAAATACTAACTATAATTACCTTTACAAAGGATACATCCATCGATATTGAATTAGATCAACAAGTTTGACCTTGTAAGTTAAATGTACAAGTAAATCCTCCATATAGTGAAAGAAGCTTGGAGGGAAAATTCCTTCTATTTTGCACAAGATAACTGGAATTTCCCTTTCCAGTTTTCCAATTCAGCGAAATTTATTTCAAATGAAGTTAAGCTATTAAAAAACAAGCTTAATTATATTTTAGCTTCCCAAACCTTATTCAGTAACAATTCCCAAAATGCAATTGGAATTAGCCTTTTCATAAGAACATGACAATCACTACTTTTCATCCAAATAATTGGTACTTCCTCATGTCCACACACCTTCCCAAGTTTGAAGCATAACCATTGGGAAACTTTAGATTTTTCAACTTTTCACACAAAATACCTTTTGTTTTTTGTCCAACGTGTAACATGTTTTTGGATATTTACACATGCAAAGATCTTTATGTAACTTATTCCTTTTATAAAAAAGTTTCAAATCATCTCCTAATTTTGGATTATCTTTTGTCTTCCCTTCAATGTTTATTATGGTGTTGAAAAAATTGTCAAATATATTTTTTCAATATGCATCACATCTAGATTATGATGTATCAAATTAGTTTTCAATATGGCAAATCCAAAAGATAATTTGTTTTCTCCAATAGAAATTTTTACTAATGCTTCTATTAACTTCTTTAGTTTCAAGTTCTGTAACTTTCAATAACCCTAATTCATCAATCTCTTGCAATATCTTAACACTAAATTCAAGTATTCTTTGTTGAGAGTGTTCTTTTATGATTAAGGAACTCTAGAACTTGCTTGCAAAATGCGAAGTTGTGAAATAATTGTTATGTGAGTTGATGTTCTGCATGAATTGAGTGAACCATAAATGATGGTTACCTTATTAAGTTCGCAAAACTCACCCAAAATTTGCAAATATTTTTCCAGAATCAAAAGAATACCCTGTTAGGCTAGCAGGAGTATATTTACAGCATTTAAGTGAAGGATAGGGGTTGGGATCAGTTCGCATCTATTTTGCGTTTCTTTATTTTTTGTTAAATTGGGTTTGTTATGAATTTCTTTGTATCGAATAATGCATTCAAAAAATTTTGCACAATGTGTATACAAATGTATATATGTTGGACTATAAAAACATTATGATCAAGTCTTCTGTTTTTGTAATGGGCTGAAATGGCATTGAAATTTTGTTGACTTTATTGTGTGGATTAAAAATGTTTATGAATGAAATAGGCCCAATTTGAGTATCAATTTCCTCATAAAATGTTTGTGGTTCAAAAAAAATTTATACCGATTTATGAACATGTTAAGTGTTTTAGCACGCCACCTTCGTGGGGCACGAACTTGGATATCACCATCGATATCGAGTCTGGTTCATGAGAGAGTGGGGTGCTACAGTGCATCTTCTTCAGCCAATGTTCATTGTTGCATATCTGGGGGTTTTTTTTCTAATCCTTAATTCTTGTTTCTCTTCATACAAAAACCATCCCAAGCCTTACCAAGAGCATCTCTTAACACCATTACAATCATAGAGGATGGTTTCTTTTCAAAATGAAAACTTTACGGTTTTATATTTTCGTTTCTCTTTACTGTGTATTACCCTTAATCTAAACCATCCATCCATAATGATTATGTTTCAGTTAACATCCAAAAATCATCAAAATGAAAATCGTTTTTCCATTCCATTCATACTAACACTGAAGGTTTGTTTCATTATTTATATTATATCAACACCGAAGGTTTTTTTCACTACAATGCAATATATCGCAACTTCCTAAACAAACAGAAATAATGAAACACTCCATCTATACAATAAACAAACAGAAAAACAAATGATACACGGTAGAAAATAAATCATGCAACATCGTGGCTCTAATACCAATTGTAAAAACATTTAATGGATCGATTGATTTTGGCGTACCTATATCCATGAATGTTTTGTAAGATGTTGATTCCCTCTGTTCTTCTTTCTTTTAATTTTATCTTCAATGGTATAGATAATGATTCAGGTTAACCATTCATAAGTTTCCTAAAACTTATAAGTTGGGCCACTATCACTTCCTTGAATGTAGGCTTGTCCCCTTTATTGAAAAGCACTCTTAAATTTTGAATTTCCTATACAACTACTTTGGAAAGTTGATTTGCTAATTGATTATCCTTTCTAAATACGAGCTCTATCCTAATGTTTAACTCTATTGTAGTATTTTTTATATTCTTTGTACTCACACATGGCATCTTCTTTGGCTTTGTAATAATAATTCAACTTTTTGAAAATTTACTATGAATGATTTCATTTAAATATTGAATATATGAAAGTGTTTTACAAACCACATTATGCATATAATGGCCTTATATTTTATATCTATTTTTTAGTTGTTATGGAGTTTTGTTTTTGTTTAGATATGAATTGTATTCTATTTGTTCCTTATATGCACACTTATAATCCACTTCCTTCTTCTTTTCATGCTTCATCCACCACCTATAAGAACATATACCCTACAATAAGATCCGTTATCACTTGGAACTTTATATTTCTTAGGACATAATTTATACAGAACTTTCATAACTTGATGGGACTTTTTAAAAGTCTTCATAAACTTTATGTCCTTTACTATCTACTTTAGAAACATCATATTCAGTAGTCTTTGATATATTACTCCTATATTTTTATTCCAAAGGGCATTACCTAATAAGGTTTGGCATATAGATCTAATTATATCCTAAATAAAAGTATATGAAGCTTAGTTATTCGTAACATGACATTCCATCCATAAGTGGGTCAATTTTAGGTAGAGGATGATAGTCCTTCGTATATCCTTTGTTTAAATCTGTGACGTATACACACATGTTTAACTTTCCTTCATTTTGGCTCCAATCTTCAAAGTTTCATGTGCTACGCTCGCCAATTTGACTTCTTTGCCAGACTTAGCTACCACTAACTTCTTTGGATCTCATACATTCAAATCTTTAATATTCAATTAATCTAATATGATCTTTCTCTTTAGTGACATCATATAACATTATCACAACATACTTTGGCCTCATTGTAATTCTCCAGCATTATACTCAAATAAGAACTTCATCATCAACTAGTAAGGAAATAAAATTGCTCTAATCATGTAGAGTGTTGGTTATCCAAAGGTTATAGTGTAAGTTATATGACCGTGCATATTATATGGAATTCCACAAAGTTTATTCAGTCTCTAAGGATGTGCCCAATGTTATTGGTGGACTAATCTTGAATTTTAGATGGACCTGATATTTACTAAATCCAATTAAAGGCAGACTTAGTTATTAGTCTTATCGACCTGTTACTTTTGAAAATGCTATGAAAAACATCAATCAAACTTTCGTTGTCCAATAATATCCTCTTAACTAGGAGGATGAAGGTTTGTCTTTCAATATTGCCTTAGATGAACTAGCTCAGACTTATGAATGGTGTTTGGTTGGTATGTTTCTTACCTATAATGCCAATAATTTCAATTCTATGAATTCAGTTTTAGCGAATACCTAGCATCCTTTAGGAGAAGTCACAATCACAAACATTAGTGTGAAGAGGTTTTTACTCTGATTTTATAATAGGGTGGATTTTGAGAGAGCTGTGGAAGGTACTCCTTGGTCGTTCAATCGCCATCTCTTGGTTTGGAGCATGATTGAGAATGGGTAGGATCTACTGCATGTTCCTTTGCTTTTTGTTAATGTCTGGGTGCATGTTAAAGGGCTAAGACCGTGGTTTTTTTATGAGGAAGTCACAAAATCTCTCAACAATTTCATCGATTCTTATGTAACCTATGATTTGAAATATAATTCATAAACCCATGCGACTATTATGAGAATCTGGTCCCAACTAGACATCAAGCAGCCACTGCATAGGAAAAAGAAGTTGGTCAATGTAAAGGGAGAAGCCTTCTATGCTCAGTTTAGTTATGATCAGATACATGTGTTCTGCTACCTCTATGGATTGATTGGCCACACTAATTCTTACTACGAGCAGAGACTCCATAAGAAGTCAGAAGAGCTTCGCTTCAAATGGGATGATATTCTAAAGGTTTCAACAGGTGAGTCACTAGCTTCGGCAGTTAGTGGTTGAGAGAAGAAGGAAACTCAGGTTCTGCACAGTTGCTTCTAGGTAGAATGAATGCAGTGACTGCTAATGATACTGCGACGTTGCACTCGTAACTTTTTCGACATTCCTTATTTGGAGTCCACTCAAATTTTGATAAGGATAGGGTTGGTGAGGAAATTATGGAAACAAATTATATGGGTCAGATGAGCACGGGTGACTTGGGTGAAGATATGGAGATGGGCCAACTTGAGGAGGCTAAAAAAAGGCCCAGAAGTGATAAAAACAACTTTTCCTTCTGTCGTTTCTACTGACAAGGATTCGACAGGAGGTTCTTCTTTGACGTCCAAGATAGCAGCTGATCTTGTTATGCAAGATAGCTGATAGCCATGATACTTATCAGCTGGAACTGCTGGGGAATTGGCAATCCTCGACAGGTCTCAAGTTATTCTTTTGATCGAGACTTGCATGCATGTCCAAAGATTGGATGAGGGAAAGTTGCTGATAAGGTTTGAGAATTGTTTTTGTGTAGATAAAGTGGGTATGGGAGGAGGTTTATGTATCTTTTGGCAATCATCTATTGCTCTTACTGTGACAGTTTATTCCATTAATTTTATTGATTGTTGCATTGCGACTGAGATTGGTAGCTAGAGGTTTTCTGGATTCTATAGGTACCCAGAAGCTAGTCATAGATGGTCGTCCTGGAATCTTTTATGTGCTTTAGCTGTTTATTGCCATGGTTATATGTAGGAGACTTTAACAATATCACTACGGATGTGGAAAATCAAGGAGGCCAACCAAAACTGAATTTTCTATTGTCTGGTTTTAAAACAACTCTGAACGATGCCCGTTTGGTTGATTTGGAATCAGTTGGCTATTTTTCACGTTTAAAGGAACGAATCCCAATAGGGATACAATAAAGGAAAAGTTGGACAGGCAATTTCCAATAGTAACTGGGCTTCATTATTCCCCAACGCACTTTCTTTCTCCCAAGTTATGCTTGTTTTTTATCACCTTGCTATGGTGATCGATTTGGCTCATATCGATACTACTCCCATTATCCGACCTTTATGAGTACATAACTTATGGTCACTAGAGGAAGAGTTGGAACTAGTGGTTACGAAGGGATGGAATTTGAATATCCATATGCATGGGCCGACGTGATTCTCTTATAGCTGATGTTCGCAGATGGGGAAGAACTCGCAACAAAGAGTTCTGGAAGTGAAGAAACAATCTAGTTAGGCAGCTGGAACTTGATAGAGATGTATATAGGAGTACAGGTTCGGCAGAATTGAAGGAGGAGTGGAACAAAATCTTATTGACTGAGGAAATTAGAAAGAAGCAACAGGCTAAGCTTTTTGGTTCAAATATGGCGATAAGAATTCGAAGTTCTTTCATAAACAAATAAAAAGCTGACGCAATGTTAACAAAATCCAGCAACTAAAGAAACCCGATGGTTTTGTTACATCTAGTCATGGTGAGATGAAGGCATTGGATAAAGAATATTTTGTGGATTTGTTTCGAGTGGATGTGTCCACAACTAGCATTAGTTTGCTCAATTTAGTACGGCGAAAAGTTACAGATAGTGATGCAGGTGGGCTATTGGCACCATTTAGAAACGAGAAATTCAGAGTGACTTTATTTATTATGCATCTGGACAAGGCTCTGGGTCTAGATGGCTTAAACCCTGTGTTCTTACAGAAATATTGGCATAAACTAGGTGATGCTATCTTCGCCAGCGCTGTAGATTGGCTATGCATAGGTACCTTTCCTTCTGATCTTACTTTGATAAATATTGTGTTGATTCCTAAAATTACTGTTCTCGAATCTATCAAAGATTTTAGACCTATTGCATTGTGTAATGTTATTTATAAGATCCTCTATAAGGTCTTAGCGTACTAATTGAAGAAGCTTTTGCCTCATATTATTTCTGTGAACCAGTCAGCTTTTATGCCTAACAGAATGATTACAGATAATATTTGTATGGCTTTTGAGACACTACATATTAGGTCTGAGTCCTGAATCCCCGAATCCCGAGGCGACCCTCGGGCTGCGCCCGCGCCGAGCACCCCGAATATATCGGACCTGATCCTAACATCCATTCAAAATTTTGATTCACACACACACATTCTCATACATTCAATCATCAACGCAGGCATTCTAACCATGTATTAATCATCCCAATTACACAATCCATCAAGTCAAGAAATTAAACAAGTATTCTTAACAATACGCATTACATAATAAAGTTTGAATTCAAAATACATGAATATGCTCCATGATGATATGCTTGGAGGGCCAACCAAAATACTAACTTAATACAAATCTCCTAACTAGCTTGAAGTTTCCGATACCTTGCAAGTTCAACGATCGACCTGATCTGTACCTGAGGAGTGGGAAACAATAGGGTGAGATGCGAAGCTCAGTGGCATATACATTTATAGCCATTGGCAACGAGACACACAATCAAGCATATATATTTATACAAGCATATAGCAAGTCGTCAATCTATCACTTACAATCATCACAAAATATGTCATATGATTTCACAATATAGCAATTCATCATGTGTCATGCCCAACAAATCAATCATGTATGCACAAACAATTGGCTCGAGAGTTCCGTAAAATGATCCGGATAAACCGAAGTTTATACCGTAAACTATCCAAGTCCGATTTCTCAAGGATCTCGTTGCCTCAAGCAGGCAGCCGGGAGAAGGCTATACGTCGACGTGCACATGACTCCATCCGTTACTCTCTCACCCAAACAAAGAACATAACCATTCGTTTCATGCTCAATACATTTTATCAAAGCTTTCATACTTTTCGTTCTATTCCTTTTTGCAAAATGCCATAAGGCCTATCATGACCATACATAATCATAATCATCATGCATTTGCAATATTTCTCATAATTCTACACAATAATGTCACACACATGCAAGCAAGCATACACAAGGCAATTTGCCCATACACACAATAACCATAAATATATTACCCACCAAAGATCACTCGAGTATCCGACTCACTGTGGTCCTTCCTCTTGTGATTGGGTCAGCTCGGTTTGGTTTCCTATATTAAACCAAGTTCCATTTAATCAATATTCAAAGTAAATATTCAAAAGCTTGAAAATTGAAAATAAGCACTAAAAGTCTACATTCGACTTCCTCCTAAACTCCCAAACCCTTAGAGTCAAATTTCAAACTTCCCTTCTTCATAAAACATGTAGCCCTTGATCTCTAGATCACAACAAATCCAAAATCATCTCAATTGGACATCTACACCAAAAGATATGCCCAAAATACCAAAAATTTCTCTTTTGGACAACCTGGGGCTCGCCGCGGCGAAGGCTCGCCACGACGAAGGCTCGCAGCGACGTGCACGCCGCGACGTGCACACTTTGTGCGCCAACGTGCACCTGTGTGCACGCGGCATGCCTCCCCTTCTCCACACGCCGCGGCGTGCTCATGAGCACGTCGCGACGTGCGGGTCGGAGGAGCGACTCCGAACCCTATTTTCCTGCATTTTTCGACTTCAATCATCTCCCTTTTCCAAATGCAACACATCTAAACCTTAGATCATGTCTTATACTACATTTCTAACCCAACAGCAACTCAAAAACATCCATAAAATCATTAACCCATGAAATCTATCAATTTCTACCTTTCAAACCCTAAATCTCTGATTCTGCTACATTCAACATTCTCTAGGTTTAAATCTAACCAAAACAAGGTTAAATAAAGCGAAACTTACCAATCCATCGAAAATCACTGAAATCGCAAAACCCTATTTCTTCTCCTTCTTCCTCACCTAAGACGACTCCTCCTTCTTTCTTCTTCTCTTATTTTTCTTTCTTTTCTTTATTCTTCTAATTCCTTTCCATAAGCCTATAAGGAATAGGCAATGACCACCATGCCCCTCCTTACTAAGCCTAAATCTTCCCAACTTAAGCAATCTTCTCAAAATGCCCTCATATACTTTTATCCTATAATTCCCATTTAAAACCACATTATACACAATTAATCTCAATTCTCCACTATTACTCCCAAATTAAATCAAACTAAGGCTTAAACACCTAATTAACAGAATTCATGCTCAATGAAATCATAAAAAAAAATCGGGGTCCAATACTGCATAATTTAAAAAATCGAAGACATGCGAAGTTAGATTATTATGCTTAAAAATTGATATCAGTAAGGCATATGACAGGGTAAATTGGGCTTATTTGTCTAATATGATGCATGTGATTGGTTTCTCGATGGAATGGATTCATTAGCTGTCTATGTGTTATTTAAATCTTAGTTACATAGTGAATTTGAATGGTAGTCTGGTTGGTCCTATTATCCATGAATGAGGCCTTCGCTAAGGAGATCCTATTTCACCCTACTTATTTCTTAATTGTGTTCAAGGTAATTATGCTTTGTTCTGTAATGCTGAAACTCAAGGTTCGCTTATTGGTTGTAGAGTGGAGCGGGGTTGCCCAAGAGTTTCGCATTTACTATTTGTAGATGACCCTATTTTCTTTTTTGACGTTAATGGTGATGCGGCAACAGTGGTCAAGTCTATTCTTTGTGATTATGAATCTGGTTCTGGTCAGTTCGTACACTTCCAAAAGTTTGGTATTATGTTTAGCCCTTGTGTGTCGTAGCATACTAAGCTGAGCATTTCAAACACTTTGGGGTGAGTAATCCTATTGGGAATAGCTCTTATCTTGGTCTTCCCTCTCTAATTGGGTGTAATAAGAGGCAAATCTTTAGTTATATTAAAGACTTTGGAAGAAGATGAACACTTGGAACAACAAGTTCCAATCTAGAGCTGGTAGAGAGGTACTTATTAAGTCAGTTGGTCAAGTGATTCCTTCTTATTACATGTCAGTGTTCTTTCTCCATTTTACATTATGCCATGACTTGCAGGTTATTATGAATTGGTTCTGGTGGAATGGTAGGAAAGAACAAGGTAAAGGAATCAATTGCTTATCATGGGACAGAATCTCTTATACGAAGAGACAGGGTGGTATGGGTTTCAAAGATCTCAAACACTTCAATCTTGCTATGTTTGCTAAACAAGGTTGGAGGTTACTTATAGCAAGATACTCTATTTCATAGCATCTTCAAACCTAAATATTTCCTGAGTAGGGATCTTTTCAAAGCTCATAAAGGTAATAACCTGAGTTTTGTATGGTCGAGTATCTGTGCTTCTATTGATTTGTTGAGGAAAGGAGTTAGGTGACATGTTGGTGATGGCAGGAGTATTGTGACAGCTACTGATCCATAGATTCCCAAACCGGATTCTTTCAAGGCTGAGTATGGTGCTATTTTTACTGACCCATTGTCACGTGTTTGTGATTTTTTTATCGATGGGGAAAAGGAGTGGGATGTGGATAAATTAATGCAATCTTTATCTGCTAGAGATGTGAAGTTTATTCTTACCATTCCTTTATCTATTCACAATTTTTCATATTCTCTCTTGTGGCACTTTGCGAAGTGGTGTAGCGGCCCCTTACCTAGGCATACGCACTAGAGTGCCCAGAGGTCATTCCGACACATACCCTAGGATAAGGACACGTTACATTCGATCACAACACTCACTCCATATGGCATGGTATATAATCACTTGTAAAGCATCATAAGAAATCCACAGTATTTAAAAACTAACTTTTTTTTCTTCTCATTTCATTTTATAAACATCGAATGTCTACATTGTGTCATTCAATAAGTTCTATATGTACATTCACAAAATCCAATACAGGAGTACTACATGAAAGAGGAAAATAGATCAAATTTATCTAAGCCACCCAAAAATCCCAGATGATCGACCTTTGAGCCATGACCTTTCTTGCCAAAACATAATCTATACGGCAGAAGAGCCCCTCAGTAGATAGAGTCATCTTTCGGTCCTGAAAAGATAACGTCGCAATTTTGATGAGTTCTGCAAACTTAATGAGTGAACCATCATCGATGAATTCACCGGATCTTATACACATATCGCATATTGCATAATTACTCATTTTAAGCATACATTTATTGTTTAGATACTCACATAATATGGCATGTCACATAGTCATTCGATAATTTTCAGTCTTATAATGTTATATGCATGAGACTCGTGTTCATTCTTATTGTTGTGACTGAGTGCCTATCATATACTTACACAAATATTGGCCCATAGGGCTCAGTCATAATAAAATCATGGAGCATAGCTCCACGTGTAGAATCAGAGTTCACAGAGCAAAGCTCTACGTGGAAGCACTTCAAACTGGCTACTCAAGTCACAACACCTTTATCTGAGCATGCATTTTATGAAACGCATCACATAATGATCCTATCGTATCACATATGATGTTAAATCAGAAACTTACATTCTTCGGACCTAAGTTTGGCATTCAACTTTTGTTGAGAATTCACATAACATACAGAATTTCACAACAGGTCAAAGCACTTCCAATACATGCCCATCTATTATACTCCTCGGACTTCAAGTCCAGAATCCAGAATCAAATCACAAACATTTCAATAATATGGAAGTTTACGCAAATCAAATCCATTTAGAACAAATCAATCCTAGGAAAACATCTAGCTTGACTCACAAGTTGCTCCGAAGTTAATGCCTGGAAGTTCCGGCAATATCTATGGGTTGACTTTCCAATTACTCCTCTATAACAAATAACATATGCATATATCACAATTTGCACAATCATAGGTATTTAATAATTCACATGAATGTAATTAAATATATACAATGCATGTTCATGATAACCCCAGGTATCAATCCATCAATTTTATCACAAGATCATTCTCATATCAAAACTCATCTTTGTTTTTCCAAGTCACCGCTTTTGAGTCTACTATTCACATTAAATCAGAAAGTGAAGCTGAAGTAATTGGGTCATACTCTCTTCTAGAAAAGTATTCCTTTATGACTTATGAATCCATTGGCACTAAAATGACTTAACTTGGTTTAGTAAATAGGAAGATATACCTCAAATAGCTTTGGACTGTTGTTGTCCAAAACAATGTACTATATACAGATTCCCTATGAAATTTAAACATCTTAGAGACTGAATTGGATCCCAATTTCTGCATGCCATTTGTAGTTACGTGTTCTAGTTTACCACTGATCAAAAATCATCTCATTTGGAATTCTATAGATCCATATATACTCAAAATACAGAATTATGTTCAGTAGAATACCATCAGTTCATATTACTTAAGAGCGTACACTCATTATACCCGTTCCACTTTTTCACTCAATCTTTCTCAATTTGATTCAAAGGGTTATATTTTTTTAGTTGAGATGTAGAGCAATGTTTTACGAGTCCAATGATTTAAGAATCAAGTCATTTGGGTGTCTAGAGAAGGAGTTATGGCCAAAAGAATCTAATATGTTCATGTCTTTACTCAAATTGTACATATCTTGACGCAATTGCCATAACTTTTGTTATAAATGTCGGATTGACTTTGTTATTAGTTGGTTTGAAAGAAAACTTCTACATATACAACTTTCATGAAGACGGCAAAGCGATATTCACCTTTAAAAGGATCAAAAATAGGACAAAAGATGACGATATAAACTAAGACGATGCAGAAAGTCAAACTAAGACGATGCGAAAAGTCAAACTAAGACGAAGCCAATAAACAGTAACTAAGACGAAGCAAATGAACAATAACTAAGACGAAGCGAATGAATAGTAACTAAGACGAAGCCAATGAACAGTAACTAAGACGAAGCAAACTGAGACGAAGTAGAAGTCAAACTAAGACGAAGCCAAAGTCAAACTAATATGAAGCGAATGAATAGTAACTAAGACAAAGACAATGAATAGTAACTAAGACGAAGAGAATGAACAGTAACTAAGACAAAGCAAAAGTCAAACTAAGACGAAACAAAATGAGATGAAGCAGAAGTCAAACGAAGACGAAGCAAAAGTCAAATTAAGACGAAGCGAATGAACAGTAACTAAGACGAAACCAATGAATAGTAACTAAGATGAAGAGAATGAACGGTAACTAAGACAAAACAAAAGTCAAACTAAGACAAACCGAATGAACAGTAACTAAGACGAAGCAAACTGAGACGAAGCAGAAGTCAAACTAAGATGAAGCAAAAGTCAAACTAAGAAGAAGCGAATGAACAATAATTAAGACGAAGCGAATGAACAGTAACTAAGACGAAGCGAATGAACAGTAACTAAGACGAAGAAAAATAAAAAGAAGCAAAAGTCAAACTAAGATGAAGCAAAAGTCAAACTAAGACGAAATGAATGAACAGTAACTAAGACGAAGCAAACTGAGACGAAGCAGAAGTCAAACTAAGACGAAACAACATTACAACTTGTAATGCTCATATCTCTCAACTCTGATATCCAAAATTTACAAACTTTATATCGTTGGAAAGATCATCTACAACTCTCAAGAAGGCAACTTTGTCAAAATCTATATAGATTAATCCAGATTTCCTCTTTCGAAGTCAAAACACAAAGTATACCTTCAGCTCCCAATGTATTGGACCTAGTTTTCACTTCATAAAAAATTAAGAAGCCAGATATCTCTAGGTTAATCAAAATTAAGAATCATCTCGTTTGGACAACTAAAGAAAACGTTGTGGCTAAAAGACTGAAGCATATTCTGTTAACATTTTCCAGATTTTCAAACTTTCAATATTTTACATCATCAAAACACCAAAAAAAATTTCAAAAACTAATTTAACGCTATAACTGAATTTATTTCCTCATAACCACCCAGTATTTATGAATATACTCTTAATGGTCACTTTTCATGTAGATGACAGTAACTCCTCAACTTTCTTTCATAAATCACCAACTATAAAGTATTTATTCACTACTTATGTTAGGCCCGGGTCTCGAATCCCTATTCCCGAGGTAGCCCCTCGGGCTGGGCCGTGGCCAAGGACTGGCTCGCCGCGGCGAGCTCCCAAAAATTCGAACCCGATCCCAACATCTATACAAAATTCGATTCACACAAACACATACATACATTCTCATACATTCTATCACATACACATGCCTTCAAATGTTCCAGTTAATCACACTCCATAAACAACATACTTCATGCTATTACAATTCGAGTAAATTGAATAACAATCTCAAATAAGCACAATACATATCGAAGTTTAAATCCCAAAATACATGATAATGCCCAATGATGATATGCTTAGAGGGCTAACCAAAAATACTAACTTAAGACGAAAGCTCCTAACTATCGTGGAGTTTCCGATGCCTTGAAAGGGTCAACGATCGTCTCGTTCTGCACCTGAAGAGTGCGAGATAATAGGGTGAGCTGCGAAGCTCAGTGGTATATACATTTATAGCCATTGGCAATGAGCCACACAATCAAGCATATATATACATATATACACAAGCATGTAGCAAGTCATCAATCTATCAATTGAATTACAATCTCATAGCCATCAAAATGTCACAAGAATATGTCATGTCATCTTTGAGTTCACAACATAGCATTTAATTATGCATTCTTCCTAATGAATCAATGATGAGATGCAAATAAGTGGCTCGAGAGTTCCGTGGAACGATCCGGATAAATTGAAGTTTATACCATAAACTATCCGAGTCCAATTTCTCAGGATCTCGTGGCCTCAAGCAGGCAGCCGGGAGAAGGCTATACGTCGACGTGCATGTGACTAACGGTACGTTACTCTCTCGCCTAAACAAAGCACATAATCATTCCTTTCATGCTCAAATCATTTTATCGAGCTTTCATACTTTTCATTCTTGCAAAATGCCATAATGTCCTTCATGTAGGATAATCCCGGGAGGTACATCACATGTACCGCAGCGGAAAACAAAAATTTTTGTTCCTGGGACTTTCCCGAAACCCAGGATCCAGGTGTCGGTATGAAGACATCAACCTAAATAGCCAAAAGAGACTATCTCTAA
>JANTNU010000006.1:11014286-11024811 GCA_024752395.1 Erythroxylum havanense
AATCCAAGTTAACTTAAGGTTAAATCCAACTGAAAACAAGATAGAAAGGACTCAAACTTACCGATTGAAGCTCCAAACCGGTCGGAAATCCAAAGATCGCGAATCTCCTTCTTCTCTTCTCTCCTCCCACCGACGGCTACGACTTTCACTTTCTCTTCTTCTTCTTTTTCCTTCTTTCTTTTCTCTCCTCTTAACCTAAGGCATGGGAAAAGACCAACTTACCCCCTTTTTACAAGCCTAAACCCAATCTCATTTAAGTAAACTCCCCAAAATACCCTTACACATATTTATCCTTCAATTCCTTATCTAAACCATATTTAATCCCGTCTTAAACTCAATTATTCAAAATTATGCTCAATTTAATCAAACTAAGCCATAAACACATAATTATCGAAATTCATACTTAATGACATCATAAAAATAATTCGGGGGTCTAACAATTAATGCATCTTGCCTTATTAGAAATACTGAAACTTTGTTTGGGATATTTGATGAAGTTGTGAATGAAGTAAGGCTAGAAAGCATTGTTTAGTTTATTATTGACAATGATTCTGCTTATAAAGCAACAAAAAAGGTTACAAAATACGTAAATTCATTTTTTGGACTCCTTGTGTTGCACATTGCATTGACCTAATGCTAGAGAATATAAGAGATCCTAAGTATTTTCTTGTTATTGATGAGACTATGCAGAAAGCTAAAAAGGTGATAAAATTCATTTATAATCATGCATGGGTATTGAATTTGATGAGAAAGAAATTTACCAATGGTAGGAAATTGTGTCGTCCTCCTATGACAAGATTTGCCATAAATTTTTTATCACTTCAGTATTTTGTTTCGATGAAGAAGGAGTTAAGAAAAATATTTACAAGTAATAAATAGATTGCATCTCAGCATGTTAGGTCTAATGCTGGAGTAGAAGTTTGTAATATTATACTGAAAGATAGAGAATTTTAATCTCAATGTCAATTTGTTATTCGAGTTTGTGAGTCTTTGGTGAGGGTGATTCGCTTGGCTGATAGTGAAGAAAAGCCAACAATGAGTTATATTTTTGATGCCATGGAATCAAGGCTAATATGAAATAAGGTCTTCTTTATACACACCATATCTTTCAATCATTAATGAGAGAAGGGAAAGACAACTTTCTTCTCCATTATTTACAACTGAAGCATTTTTGAATCCTAGTATATATTTTAGATTGGATCTTACAAAGCAAGTTAAAGTTAATAAATGAATGCTTTTAACAATTACAAAAATTGTTAGCATTGACGCGAAGCAAGATTTTTTAAGCTCACAAATGGAGTTTTACAAGTTATCTTATGGTGATTTTAAAATGCCGATTGCTATTCGACAAAGAGGAAAACTTTCTCGTGATATTAGTTATTTTCTTTTTCTTATTTTTTAAAAATTAATTATCACTTTATTTTATTTATAACACTACTTTTGTTATCTTATAACTTATAGTTTTTTGATGAAATCAATTCGAAAATGGTATTCTAGAAATGAAAGTGTTTGCTATTCAGATTTTAAGTCAATATGTTAGTACAAAAGGGTGTGAACGAAACTGGAACATATTTGAATTTATCCACTCAAAGAAAAGGAATAGACTAGAGCATAAAAGATTGAATGACTTGGTTTTTATTTATTACAATTTAAAGCTTCGATAAAAGTATGTTATTTCCATTATTATCATTATTAATTTTGATATAATTTCTTATAATTTTTTAATAATTAATTTAATTATTTACTAAAAGTCTTAATAGCACAAATAGTTTAACTAATCCAATTTTCATTGATAATATTGATCTTTTGGCGGATTGAGTTTTTGAAGAATCGAATTTGGTTGATGTGAATGATTTGGATTTGGAAGATAATCTTGGATGAGAAATTATTGACATGTGATTTGGTGCCTAAATTTAAATTATAATAATGATAAAGCTCCTCTTAATGATGAGGATTTTGTACCAAATGATCATTAAGGTCAGTATAGTTAAAGCAGGTATCCTCCCGTTGATGATTGAATTTCGTTCCAGATTTTTGTTTTTTCTCTTCTTTTAATTTTACTTATATTTGATGTTTATGTTAAATTATATATATATAATGTAACTGTAATGTTTTTATTTCAGGTTTAACTTCTACTTGATTATTTTTTATCATAAACTCTTTTTGTAAATTGTTTAAGGATATTTATTGTTTTTTATTGGATATTTTGAATCTTTTTTATGTAATATTATTTATTAAATTGATAAAATTGTATTATTGTAATATTTTAAATACTTTGTATTATTCTTAATTTTATATTTGTATGATAATGGTTGTCTTTTTTTATATTAATTGTAGTTATTATTTATGTGTGAAATATTTAAAAATTATTGTTATTTCATATTAATTATCACTATTATTTATTATTATAATTTTGAAAAATAAGTTTGATTTGTTTACTAAACTAGTAAAGTATACAATACAATTATACAATATACTAATAAACTATTTTATAAAATTTAAAAATTTTAAAGACTATTTCATAAATTTTAAAAATTATTCAAATTGAGGCTTTTTTTCAAACTGATTTGACTCTTTTTCCGATCTAAAAGTTTTAGGCTTACCCCCTCTGTCAGCTCTTCCCTTGAATATAGGGTTGGCAACCCAGCCCAGCAGCTCTCCAGCCGATTTGATATCGCGCGTAGCATCACGCGAATTCGACACGCGTGGAAAGCGCCACTAGTGTGCAACCTACTGTCCTAATGGAAACAGTTGACTCCCACGATCATTGGTCAATCTGAAGACTTCATTTGTACAAAGTGCGTCATCTGCTAACAAACTAGACTCATGTCCCACGCGCTCGTAAAACCTCCTCTATTTATTGTCCTCGCAATAACTCAACTAGAACGAGAGGTCCATTTGCTCGAAAGACAAAAAGCAAAGATAAATAGAGAAGACAGCAGGAGATCCAATTTCTTCTTGGAAGCAAATTCTCTTTGAATCGGCGCAGATAGTTGTTGAAATGGCGAAGCACTGTAACTCACGCACTCTAACGACGATAATCTTGGTGTGCTTAGTAGGAAGTGCATACGTGGTTCAAAGAACAGAAGGCGTATGGTTGACGATTCCAAGTACGGGAACGAAGTGTCTGTCGGAGGACATTCACAGCAATGTCGTCGTTCTGGCCAATTACTACGCCTTCAACGAAGAAAACCCCGAGCAAACCTTTTCTATCTCTGCCCGGGTATGTGCTATGCCTCTATGGTTTAGGAATTCTTATCTGTTTGATCAGTGATCGTTGGCTTTAGAGAAATAATAACTGAGGTTGCTGATTCTTGTTTGGATTGATTGCTTTTGATCTTCCATTTTTCAGTTTTAACTTTGTTCTATGCGTGGTTTGACTTTCTGGGGTATTCGTGTGTGTGTCTGTGTGTGTGTGATACTCATTCTTCAGCTGCTTCAAATTATGTAAAGTTGGTATTTGTTGGTAATCTGAGGATTTAGGATCATGATAGGATCAAGTAAAGGCCAGAAGACAAACTTCGAGAATTTTAATATATGGCCTAAATTGAACTAAGGCCCCTCATGGATTTTATGTTCCGACTAGTTTAAGTTTATTTTGTCTTGTTAGTTGACAATTAGCAAAACAGACTTTTTTTTTTTAACTTGATAAAAATTGCCAATATAATATTGTAATTGGAAGTATTTTCATGTTGCTAGTAAATTCTCGTCAGCAAGACCATGTAAAGAGAAAATTTAATTCCTTAAAGAATGTGTATTAATGTGTCTGTTTACTAATTATCAAACCACATAAATCTATGAGATTAAATTCAAACTATAGGGGTTTTCAGAAGCAAGTGAAAGTGCTCAGTGTGATTATTCAAACTAAAGGGGTTTTCGGAAACAAGTGAAAGCACAAGGTCTCAGTGTGGTTAACCCTTTTAATACTTCGATGTTCATTGTTGCAAGTTGATGCCAATTGTAAAGCTTAAAGAGAAGAGTTACTTAGCTATCGTTTGGTTAGATCATTGCTTAAGAGATAGAGAAGGATGTGTTCATTCAGTCTTATTAGAACCGTTTCTTATACTTGACTGCATATTGGATTACAAGGAAGAGAAAATTGAGTTTGCTAGACTGAAATGTTGTTTATATAGTATATGAAGTGATTAAACAATGACTACTTAGTTAAGTTCTGGTAAATTCTTTTGGTGCCTGCTTCATTTTCCTTTTATTCACCCTCCATTGACAACTTTTTTGAGTACATCGTCATTCAAATTAATGTGAGCAGACCAATATTATAGTTTATGGAAGCTGCTGGTATGATTGTTTGCTATCTTTCTGTTTGCTCTAGTACTGAGAATTTTTCCTCGGATAATAGTGAAGTCAGGATAATTTGGTCATGGGTACACGATCCAAAGATAGTAGTCTCAAGAATTTTTAAGTTTAATAAAGGGAAAATCAAAGACATGGCCTAGCAAGTTCGCAAACTACTTATTATGAAAAACTAGTACAATTATTTCCTTCGAAATGGAAATGCCACTGCAGGCCCTCTTCCATTTTTCTCTGTTGTACTTTGCCTTTAGTCACGGTATGGGGATTTTATGGTTTTTTTCGGTCCTAGCTATGACATTGATGTTCAAACCATCGCTTGTAGCTAAAGTGGTATTTCCCAAATATCCATTCCATCATTTGTGGAGATGAAACCTAGACAGGGTCATTCTGGAGTTTGTGTTAAGGTCACTATTTTGGTGGTTTCCTTTTTCCATGATTATTTACAAATTCTCATTGTTGATATGTGCTTGAGGTTATCATTTAATTTAGTCAGTCATTTCATGTTAGAATCTAATGATTTTCCTGGTAAACAATTAATTTGTTAATTTTCTACAAATATCATAGATGTAGAGTTAGGTGGTAATATAGGTGGAGTCCATTATAATCTTTGTCAGTTGTGTTATTCATGATCGAATTTATGCTTGTTAGTCGCTTAAATTTCTTTAACAGAGTATGAAAACTGGGAACTTTTTTTCGATCTTATTTCTTAATCTTTTTGTACATGGAAGAAGAGGTTTTGCAATCATTAGGTCATAAAATCTAACCATTAAAAATCTGGACAGGTCATTTTTTTTTCCCTTTCTATAGCCATACATGTAACTATTACGACCCATAGTCCATAAATTAAATTTACTTATCAAAGGAGAAGGTCCAAGGGTACTGGGGCTGTTACTGATAAGAAAGGGTAAGGGGTAGCTCTGTTAAGTTTTAGAAAAGGGGGGTAATGTTGTCTAAAGAGGGAAAAGAGTTAGTTAGTTGGTTAAGGCAATAAAACAGTATGCATATTTTGTATTATGTGAATTGAGCCAAGAGGCTGGAGGAGCTACAACCTCGAATTCTAGTATTATATCATTGTTATTTTCTGGTCAATTGCAATCAAGGAATATATACATCCATATTAGGTTCATTGTGTGTGCTTGTGAGTGTTGTTTGGATAGAAGAATATTGGCAGGTTCCATCATTTGGTATCAGAGCAAAAAAGATCTGGGCAACAAATGGTGGGTAAGAAATAGGAGACCAGGCTCGACGTAATGGAAAAAAATTTGAAGAAATCAAAGAGGGGTTGTTAATGCAGCGTGACTCTTTGAGGGTGGAGATCAATCAAAAGCTTGAAGGAGTGAAGGGTGAGCTAAAGGAAGAGTTCAGTAGGCATTTTGACCAGCTAATGCAAGCTATCACAATTCTTCAGGTTTGATTAGATCCGTTACCCCAAAATTTGGCAAAAACACTCAAAGGTGAGTCATCGGACACTGGAAGGATGAGAGGTCGAAGAGATGAGACCAAGGAGGAGGCACGGAAAGGAAGGAGCCATGATAAAGTAGAAGCAAAATGGGCCGGATTCGATCCACATGCTCGGTAGAGAGTTGAAGGTGGCCAATCGTGGATTAGGTATAACCCGGTTAATAAAATTGAAATTGGGGAAGAATTTCGGGGAATTGGGGATTTAGAAGGTGAGCAAATCATAAGGGAAGGAAGGCGAGAGGAAGAATATGGGCGAAGGAATGAGAGACGTGAAGAGGAGATACAAGTTGAGCCGGAAGATAGAGGTTAGTATTGGGGAGAAGAAATGAATCGCCGAGAGGAACATTGGAGAAGGGGATACGTAGATGATGATCCTTGACCACCCGATTGGAGGCGCGATTGCGAGCCACTAAGGATTGAGATGCCGATTTTCAAGGGATAAGACCCAGACACTTGGATTATCCGTGCGGAGCAATTTTTTGCTGCCGAGATGTACACGGAAGAAGAAAAAGTGGAGTTGGTTGCTCTGAGCTTTGACGAGGAATCACTGTCATGCTATAGGACCATTGAAGATACTGGCCTAGTGCCGAATTGGAGAGAGCTGAAGAGTGTGATACTTAGGCATTTTTGTCCACTCCACGAAGGCAGTGTATGTCAAGGGTTCCTATCCATCAAACAAGAGGGTACGGTTCTCGAGTATAGGAAACGATTTTGGACCCTGACTGCTGCCTGCAGAGATCTAACACCAGAGGTAATGAAATGTACTTTTATTAAGGCGTCACAACCCCAAATTTGTTATTAATTAAATTTACTGAAGCCCAGAGGGTTGATTGAAATAATTGAAACTGTGATGGGCATAGAGGAGAAGAACAGGGAGTTGAGGAATTATAAATATAGTAGGCAGATTAACACGGGCAGGATAAGTGAGACAGGAGGGAGTGTCATGGGAAAAAAGGTGGAGTTTGAAAGTGAGGAAGAGGGGGAAGAGAGTGCCGAATTGGCCGTTAGTTCTGTAGTTGGGTTGAGTATGCCAAAAACCATGAAGATGTGGGGGAAGGTAGGGGAGTTAGATGTGGTATGTTTGGTAGACTCAAGGGCTTCACATAACTTCATTTCCGTGAGGTTATTGGAGCAATTGGGATTAAAATTAGAGGATACCAGGGGATATGGAGTAGTCATGGGGAATGGTGAAACTGTGAAGGGCAAGGGCATTTGTAGGGAAGTCCAATTACTTAATGGATGTGACTTGATACTAGGGGTCAAATGGTTACAGACTTTGGGAGAGGTAGTCACTGATTGGGCACAACTTACCATCAAATTCCGAGAAAACGAGAATTGGGTAATATTGAGGGGAGATCCAAGCCTTACTAGGGGATTGATAGGCTTAAAAACCTTAATGAAGCAAACTAAAGAAGAGGATAATTTGTTCATGATACATATTTGTGTTTTGGAGCAGAATGGAGGCAACGAGTCCGGTTTATTACCTGATGTTGTGCAGTCTTTATTGAGTAGTTACGAAGAAGTCTTTATCATGCTAAAGGAGCTGCCACCCTCTAGAGATATTGAGCATGCTATACATTTAAAAGAAGGGGTAGAACCCATAAGTGTCAGACCTTATAGGTATCCTCAATGTCAAAAGGCAAAAATTGAGAGATTAGTGGAGGAGATGCTAGCAGTAGGGGTAATTCAGCCTAGTTTTAGTCCTTACTCAAGTCTTGTATTGTTACTGTGGAAAAAAGATAGCAGTTGGAGGTTGTGTGTGGATTATAGGACTTTGAATGGGGCTACAGGGTCAGATAAATTCCCTATACCTATGATAGATGAACTATTAGATGAATTATATGGATCTAAGGTGTTTTCTAAGCTGGACTTAAAGTCTGGATACCACCAGATCAGAATGAACCAAGGATATGTGGAAAAACAATTTTTAGGACACCTCATGGACACTATGAATTCTTAGTGATACCCTTTGGGCTCACTAATGCTCCTGCCACCTTCCAAGCTTTGATGAATAGAGTGTTTAGCAAGATTTTGAGGAAGTTTGTGTTGGTATTTTTCGATGATATATTGATTTATAGTAAGACCTTAAAAGACCATGTAGATCATTTGAGAGAAGTGTTGGAGATATTGAAGGAGAATCAATTATATGCAAATATGAAGAACTGTGTGTTCGCTAGGTTAGAGCTTGAATACTTGGGACATGTTATATCAAGGAATTGGGTTTTGGCCGATCCAAACAAAATTCAAGCTATGTGAGATTGGCCAAGACCTAAAAGTGTTAAGGAATTAAGAGGATATTTGGGGCTGACGGGATATTACAGGAGATTTTTGAGAGACTATGAGAAGATTGCTGCTCCGTTGACACAATTATTAAAGAAGGAAGGGTTTAAATGGTCGAAGGAGGCTGAAGTTGCATTCAAGTAGTTGAAGACTGCTATGTGTTCATTGCCAGTTTTGGCTTTACCTAATTTTCAGCAACCATTCATTTTGAAGACTGACGCCTTTGGTATAGGTTTAGGAGCAGAGTTGATGCAAAACGGTAGGCCTATTGCATATTACAGCCAGTCCTTGTCATCTTGAGCTCGTGGTAAATCAATCTATGAGAGGCAACTCATGGCAATAGTCCTCTCGGTTAAAAAGTGGAGACCCTACTTACTGGGATGACAAATTATCATCAGAACTGACCAATAGAGCCTCAAATATCTACTAGAGCATAGGTTGATTGCGGTGGACCATCAGAAGTGGGTTACCAAGCTGTTGGGATATGATTCCAGGGTTTAGTACAAACCTGGAAAGAGTAACAATGTTGCTGATGCCTTATCAAGGAGGGGGGATTTAGTAGACTGTCAGCTCATGGGAATTTCTCAAGGGGTTAACATAATAGACATCTTGCAGGAGGTGGAAGAGGACTGTCAGTTGAAGGACCTGAAGGCTGAAATCTCCAAAGATGCTACCAGTAAGCTACCTTTTTCCTTGGTGCATGGTAGATTAATGTATGACGGAAGGTTAGTGCTTAGTAGAAATTCTAAATATATTCCCCTTCTTTTAAGGGAAGCACATGAGTCTCCTTTAGCAAGACACGCGTGTACCTTGAAAACATACAAGTGTTTGGCAAAAGAAATTTATTGGGAGGGGGATGAAAAAACAGGTGGGTATATATGTAGCTGAATGTGCCACGTACCAACAGTAGAAATATGCGGCTTTAACCCCTGCGGGACTGCTGCAACCATTACCGGTTCTTAGTCAAATTTGGGAGGATTTATCCCTTGATTTTGTAGAAGGGTTACCAAAATTTGGAGGTTATGACACCATCCTAGTGATAGTGGACAGATTGAGCAAATTGGCTCACCTTGTTCCTTTAAAGCATCCTTATACGGCAGGATCTGTGGCCGCGCTTTTCACCAAAGAGAAGTTCGACTCTATGGTCTTTCGAGATCTCTAGTGTCAGATAGGGACAACATCTTCTTAAGTAAATTCTAGGAGGAGTTGTTTTTAGGCTGGCGGGAACTCAACTAAACCGAAGTTCAGCCTACCATCCTCAGTCGGATGGTCAAACTCAGGTCACTAACAGGACAATAGAGGCCTATCTTCGTTGTTTTACTACAAATAAGCCTTCTCAATGGTATAAATGATTACATTGGGCGGAATATTGCTATAATACCTCTTTCCATGCCTCCTTAGGGAATTCACCATTCAAGGTAGTTTATGGGAGAGAAACACCACCAATTTTAAGATATGGAACGCAAAAAACTGTGATGGCTAGTGTGGAATAGTTGCTGCAAGATAGAGATGCCATGATAGAAGAATTGAAGAACCATTTGGTGACGGTTCAGCAGTATATGAAGGCAAGGGCTGATGTGCATAGGAGGGACATTGAATTTGCAGTAGGAGATAGCGTTTATTTGAAGTTAGCCCCTTATAGACAGCAATCTTTAGCTAAGAGAGTGAATGAGAAGCTGTCTCCTGAGTTCTATGGGCCATTTCTAGTAATACAGAAGGTGGGATTGGTGGTGTATGAACTTGCCTTACCACCAGAATCCAAAATACATCCATTATTTCATGTTTCACAATTGAAGGCAGCTCGTGGCCATCAACAGACTGCAAGTTGGCCAAGGGATCTCAGTCCTAATCTGGAGTTATTCATCCAACCAGCAGCTGTTTTGGGAGTGAGAATCGGGCTGCAGTCTAAAATAAAGGAGGTTTTGATTGGGTGGGAGGGGCTACCGAATGAAGAAGCAATGTGGGAGCCGTATGACCTCATCGACCAACAATTTCTGGCATTCCACCTTGAGAAGGGTACTGGGGCTGTTACTGATAAGAAAGGGTAAGGGGTGGCTCTGTTAAGTTTTGGAAAAGGGGGTAAAGTTGTCTAAAGAGAGAAAAGAGTTAGCTGGTTGGTTGGGGGGCGTGCATATTTTGTATTACGTGAATTGAGCCAAGAGGCTGGAGGAGCTACAACCTCGAATTCTAGTATGATATCATTGTTTTTTCTGGTCTTGTGATCAAGGAATATATACATCCATATTCGGTTCATTTTGTGTGCTTGTGAGTGTTGTTTGAATAGAAGAATGTTGGCAGGTTCTATCACTAACCTTCTCTCTTTGCTCAGTTATGTTATTTGTGTGAGATAACCTCGAATTCTAGTATTATATCATTGTTTTTTTCTGGTCAATTGCGATCAAGGAATATATACATCCATATTCGGTTCATTTTGTGTGCTTGTGAGTGTTGTTTGAATAGAAGAATGTTGGCA